>JAJIBD010038189.1:0-21620 GCA_021461705.1 Cryptotis parvus | reverse complement strand
TGGAGAAAATATATAATTTCTAGAAAGATGAAGTCCTAAGACTGGTCCCCTGAACATTTGAAAATCTAGGGATCAGATTATTCAAAAACAATAGAAAATTATCCAAAAGGGGGGCTTCCCTCCCCAACTCCCAGGTGCAGGTGTTTCACAGCTGGTCTGCTTCATAATCGTGGTGAATCCAATCCATCGCAGTGTCACTGAAGCCCGAGGGAAAAGAAGAGAAGTGCGAAAGTATTTTATAGAGCAATATGTACTACAAGGAAAAATGAGATCTTAACAAAACCTGAATAAGGAGAGGAGTGAAAGCTTGGTATTAGGAAATCTGAGCAATGTAATTTCTACCCCCATAGTCCTTGTCACTTGTCTTTCCTGTTTGCGTTCATTGATTTGCAAGAAGTAACATCTCCATATGCCTATTTTTGTCTCATGCTAGTATAGCCCAAGGGGCATCTGCTGGCTCCAGGGACATGAAGAGCTCTCAGATCCGGTTCCTTCAGGTGAGCGGGAATGAGATCGATCTATAATTGCTACTGGTTTTTGGCATATCAAATATGATATGGGTAACGCTAGGCTCTGTTTTCTCGTTTTCCCGTAGTAAACACAGCAAGATTTTTTGTAAAATAGCAAATTATTGTTTTGCACTCCATGGTTTTTTGAAAATATTGTTATAAAAGTGAAATCTAGGGGTCAGGATATGGTTGAAAGGGTGGGTCACACCGACTAGAGAGTGAGCGTCTGCTCCCAGCACTTAGGTGGGAACCTTGTGGCTGCTAGCACTACTTGGTATAATAGTTCTTAAGCGTAAAAGAAAAATTACATGATTGATTATGGAAAATTCTCGTAGAATTAAACTAACTTTTATTTTGTTTTTTAGTGTGATACATTTTTGGTAAGACATTTGTGAAGCTCTAGGCAGAGTTGAATCATTTGCACTGAATCAGAACAAGGACGTCACTTAGCATCCACAGTTTTGAACATTAATTTTCAGGTACTAGGTATTTATGTTTTAGATAAGAGAAAAAGCAGTATTTTGGTGTTACAGGTGGGAAGAAGCATCTCGTCTCATTTTTGCCCAACATCACCAAAGAAATTTTCCTATCTCTTCCTCTTTTTCTTCTCCCTCACTCCCCACTCCCCTCTCTCTCTCTCTCTCTCTCTCTCTGTGTTTCAGTTTTGGGTCTTACTAGGTCACCACTAGTTCGGGCACATTAGTCAAGGCTTACTCTGCATGATAATGGAACTACAGGGGATAGTGCGGTATCAAAACCCTGACTGGTTGAAGTTGCATGCAAGGCAAACCCTCAACTGATGTACATTGCACTGGCCCCTAATTATATTTTCATTTAGCCTTGAAAAAATTTATTATACCTTACTATGAGATATCGCAGTTACGGTAGATGTTCTAAAGTGTTTTTGGGTTTTCATTCTGCAGTGTTCCCGCTCACCCTCCACTTTTGTCCATTTCCCACCACCAAGTCCCCTGATTCTACAATCTTTGCCGCCCGGCTCTCCGGCAGTGCTTACTCATACTCTAACACTCTACTCTCTCTGTCTCTATCTCTCTGTGCTACCTCTGCTGTCTCTGCTCTGCCAGTGCCCGCTTTTTAGCTTACTTAAACGGTATGGCTTGGAATACCCATACAAGCATTTAGAGGTTACCTCTATATATTCCTTTGCCTGCCATTCAATGCTCGGCTGCTTCAGGTTGGTATTATCATCGATCACAATCACGATCACCATCTTCCCCTTTGATCATCTACTTGCTGGGAGCGGGCACCAGTATCCCCCATATTCCTGTCTCATGCCAGTAGAGCCAGGGGCATCGGCTTGCTGAGGAACATAAAGAGCTCCTCAACCCATATATTAGGTCATGGGCCAACTTCCAATATAATTGTTACTAAATTCGGCATATCAAATACTACACGAGAAGCTTGCCAGGCTTGGCGAAGGGAGTGCAAACTCTTTTTAAACACGAAACCAAGCATTTATTGATGAACCGGGGCTGCAATGGCTGGTCTGCTGGGTGGAGTCTGAGGCGAGGGAAGTCCAAAAAGTGGAAAATGGTAGGTGCCTTACGATGGAGTAGGGTGGAATTCGGCTTCTATTGTGAGGGCTCTGCCGAGGTGGTGGGCCAGGGGCTAGAACTCCGCCATGCCTCCTGAGCTGCCTCATGGCGAGGTTGGTATTATCATTTCCAAGAATTGTGAAGCTTACATTTGTTCCCCTCTCTCTGGCTTACCTAACCCTCTGACTCCACACCACTCTGTAGTAGATCACCCACTGACAAGACCTCCTGATCCATGTTTTGTCTGACCTTGGATATTGGTAACATGCTATCTTTTTTTTATATCCCGCAAATAAATGTGCTTCATTCATTCATTCATCCATTAATTAATTTAAATTATACCACCATGAAATAACTGATTACAAAGAAGTTTAAAGAAAGTGTTTGGGTTTTGGTCTTATAGTTTTGGCAGCACTCAAATGCCAAGTCCACCAGTACCCATTTCCCACCACCAATGTCCCAATTCCTCTCCCCTACCCTAGCCCGCCTCTATGGCAGGTTCTTTATCTCTCCTCTCTTTTTCTCTCCTCTCTCTTTTCTCTTTACATCCTTCTATCCACACACCTGTGATTACAATACATACATTTAGAGTTATCAATGTGTGGCTGGATCACTTTGCTGTATTCAGTGTCAAGTTCCTAGGCTGGTATTATAATTCGACATATTAGCACACTGTTCCCTTCTCCGTCTTACCTAACCTCTGACTCCCACACATTTGTGGTGTTTCAACTGACAAGACCTCCTGATCCATTTTTGCTTGACTTTGATACTGGTTTCTAATATGTATATATATATATATATATATATATATATATATAAATATTATATACAATTATATTATGCAAATAAATGTAGTCATTCTATATCTGTCTTTCCTTCTGTCTAATTTCACTCAGCATGATCTTCTCCCATATCCATCCATTTACAGGCAAATTTCATAACTTTGTTTTTCCTGACAGTTGCATAGTATTCCATTGTGCAGATGTACCAAAGTTTCTTTATCCAGTCATCTGTTCTCAGGCACTCTGGTTGTTTTCAGGGTCCGGCTATTGTAAGACAGTGCTGCTATAAACTAATTTTTTTCTTTTTTTTTTGTATTTAACATTTTATTATACCACCGTGAGATATACACTTAACGTTGCTCACGCTTGGGGTTTCGGGCACATAGTGTTCCAGCACCCCGCCTCCACCAGTGCCCTCAGCCACCACCCATGTCCCCAATTCTCCCCTCCCACATCCCGCCTAAATGGCAGGTTCTTTATCTCCTCTCCTCTCCCTCTCTCTCTCCTCCTTCTCCCACACATTGTGGGTTGCACTACGCACACTTTAGAAGCCATCACTTGCATTTTTTGTTCTGTATTTAATGCTCAGTTCTATGTTAGTATCAGAACTTTAGACATTTATTCACCCATGTTCCTTTCTCTATCTAAACTAACCTCTGACTCCCACACGCTTGTGGTAATTTCCACTTTTGGTAAGATCACCTAGTATATTTATGTCATGCAAATAAATGCAGTCATTCTATGTCTCTCTCTTTCCTTCTGACTAATTCTCACTCAACATGATTCTTTCCATATCCATCCATTTTATAGCAAAATTTCATAACTTCATTTTTCTGACAGCTGCATAGTATTCCATTGTGTAGATGTACCACAGTTTCTTTATCCAGTCCTCAGTTCTCGGGCATACTGGTTGTTTCCAGGTTTTGGCTATTGTGAACAGTGCTGCTATGAAAATAAAAGTGGGGATTGTGTTTTCGCTGTGCTTTGGCTTTCCAGGGTATATTCCCAGGAGCGGTATGGCTGGGTCAAAGGGAGCATTTGGGGTCTTTTGGAGGAATGTCTATATTGCTTTCCAGAAAGGTTGTACAAGTCCAGCATTCCCACCAACAGTGTATGAGAGTCCCCTTTTCCCCACATCCACGCCTAGCATTAAGCTTTTCTTACCCTTTTGGATATGGTCATTTTCTGTGGTGTGAGGTGATATCTCATTAAGTTGTTTTTAATTTTGCATCTCCTTCTGATGATTAGTGTGATGATTTTTTTCACGCATGCCTTTTGGCATGATCCAACCATGTTTTGCCTGACCTTGATAATGGTTTCATAATATATAGAAGTGGTACTCATACATATATATATATACATATATACCGGTTGTGGAATTATATTATGCAAATAAATGTAGTCATTCTCTTATCTGTCGCTTTTCCACTTCTGTCTACTTTACTAGTGATCTTCTCCATATCCATCCATTTACAGGCAAATTCCCTACAACCTTGTTTTTTTTCCCCTGACAGTTGCATGTATTCCATTGTGATTGGATGTACCAAAGTTTTCTTTATCCAGTAATCCTATTCCATCAGGCACTCTGGTTTGTTTCCAGATTCTGGCTAATATGAATAGTCCTTTTATGAACTAATTATCTTGCTTTCTTATCAGAAAGGCACATTACAATTTATTAGGGTGTTGAATTTTTACAAATATATTTAACTTTTTTTTACAGCTGGCAACTCAAACACAGGTGTGTTTATGCTGGCTCTCTACAAGTATTCCCCACTGACTGAGGCTTTACTAAGTAGTTCAAGGCGCAAACAGAATAAATTCCCAATTGTTCTTTTTGATAAGACTATAAAAAAAAGGCTATCTTGAAGGACAAAGTCATCATCAAATATTTGCTTAGAATTTGTGAGGAACATGGGTCTAATTAGGTCAATATATATCCATTTATCCCGGGAGGAAGGAAGCTTCCAAACCAGGATTTCCCCTGTACCCCGAATCCTGTCTTGAGTCAGAAAATCCTGGCACCAGGGAAAGCCTAAGTTGTTGGAGCAAGGGGTTAAGTCAATCGAAGTACTTCCCGAAATACCTTAAAGAGTCTGAGCTCGCTTTTTACTCAAATTTGTAAACTCCTATCTCCTAAGAAAAAATTAAAAAAATAGAATTTCTTTTTCTTCCTTTTCTTTGACTCTATTAGTGGGCCGAGAACAAATTCTTTTCAACATTATTCTCAAAGGGAGCTAAGTGCTGGCTTCCACATTCCCCCTTAAGGAAAGAGAGCCACAAGCTGCATTTTTCCTTTAAAATCTATTTTGTTGGCGCTATCATTTTTCAGTTTGGTAGCAAAGGTGCAGAGACTCAGGAATAAGAATGTGTCAATTTATGGTTCTCTGTGAAGAGTATGCCACCCGCATGGTGGGCCTGGCGGAAGCTACCCGTGTCATATTTGATCATGCCAAACATCACTAGTAACAATTATAGAATTCTCATTCCCATGGCCTGATGAACGGTTTGAGGCTCTTTATGTTCCTGGAGAAGCAGGTGCCCTTTTGGGCTCTGTTAGCCATGAGACAGGACATATGGAGATGTTACTGGTGCCTGTCCAGCAAATCAATGATGAAGAGGGAACAGATGATACAGTATATAGTGTATAGCCTAAAGAAAATAACCTCTCGTACCAAATAATTTTTGCTTGTGATAACCTTTTTTTATCAAGTCTGGAAAGAAGCCAGATGCCTTTACATCAATTTTATTTTCCACAGCAAGTTGCCTTCTAAATCCATCCCTATGGCTTCTGTTTCCCTTTTTCTGCCTCTCTAAATTTTACTCCTTACGTAATGGGAATCTCTGTTTTTTCTTGTTTCTTACCAGCTGGGTGGGCAAAAGTCAGTAAAGGGGCCCCATGGGTGTTTTTTTTTCCCCAGAGTCAGAGTGAAAGTGTTCACTTTGAAAAGTCGCGGCAAATACACGTGACCTTGGGAGTTCCCTGCCCTGCCCTTCAGATCTGGTCTCGAACATTCTATAAAAGAGCGGTAACGGCGAACAAGCAGATTCCCCGCTCAGGGCTTTCTCAGCCTAATGATCAAGGGAGGGGACTATGACCCATCTTTCAAGATCAAGATTAATATTTGAAGTATCCTATTGCCTCGTCTGCTTTTCCCCCCTTCAGACTGAATCAATTTCTGAAATTTCCAATAGCATTTCTCAGAAAGGCATGCATTTTTTTTTTTGTCTCTACCCAAAGCTGCTACTTTATGGGGGAGTAACTTAAGGTTTTCTATAAGCCACTTCCAAGCCCCCTGGAAATCATATGACTCCTAATTTCATGTGCTTTTGCTCAGCTCCGGAGACATTCAGGTGCAAATGTACGTCTCCAGCACATCCAGGCTACTGGAGACGAGCGGCACAACACCTGCACTCACACACACACACACACACACTTTTACCTCTACAGCGCTTTCTCCCCGTCTGAAATATTCTTCTTTCCTACACACACAACACACTTACACACACACACTTATACACACACACACACACACACACACACACACACACACACACACACACCCCCTACTGCTCTCCTGTCTGAAACATTCAGCTTCTTTTGACATTTTACACCAAAAGAACATGAGGCCTCCTTTACGTCAGGGCTTCTTCCGACATGGGTTACCCCGGGCTTGACTGGACCACTGCCATGTAACAACCCTCGAGAGCGGTATTTTTAATCTTTTCAATGTTGGGACCCAGTATCAGATAAGCAAGAATGATGGTAAGAGCGGTACCACTAAACAGAAAGAATAATAAATAAGAACTAACAATGGTTAATTCACACTTTTGGGTGTCACAGTTTTCATACTTACACTCATGCTTTCAATAGCCTAGAGGTAGAATCTTTTTTTAACTTTTTCAGAAAGGGAAACTGAGTGTAGGGGGGGTGGGATCTTTTTTGAAAACTTAATAAGCTGTAGTGCCTCATTTTAAGGTAAAATGGAGAGTCTTTCAGGATCTTTAAAAACTTGTTAAAAGGTGTCGTTGGAGAGTCAGGGGTCCATGATGCGGCTATTTGACTTCCACCATCCACTGCTATAGATAAAGATTTCTTATCAAGTATATTGAAATTGTTTTTTGCACTGGTTGTGCATGTCCCACACCCTTTTTTGGACCCTCTTGGAAGGCCAGCCGGCCCTTCTTTGCTCTTTCTACCATCTCAGCATGCTGCAACAATAACTGAGAACCCTATAACTGTTAGCGGCATTACCCTGCCAGGGGAAAAGAATTTTTAGGCAATATAACCGGAGGCTGGTAACATGTTCAGAATAAAATTTACCACTAACAGTTGGAAGGCCCATTCATAGGCCATTGGGGTGACTCCTTGTGAAGATTGTGAGCTTTTGTTTAGGATGTGGTGATGTTCCTACCTGCTTTGTGCGCTTTTCTTGGCTATACTCCACGTTGAGCTTTTGAATTTTCGTTCGCAGGGTGCACATTTTTGGATTCTCGAGATAGGGCACTGATATGATCAGGTTTACAAGTTATGTTCCTAGCTAGTAAAGATTTGAGAACCAATTTTTCCAAGCTTGATGAGATCTGTGTCTTCGGATTGGCGGTTATTTTGGAACATTAATTACAACTTGTTTTAATGGCCTCTGGCATTTGTGCTTAAAGCCAAGGGAATCCTACTGACCAACTATTTGTGGGTAATAATTAGCGTTATCTTTTCTGCTGGCAACTTTTTTGCATACCTTCCCAAATCAGTACTTACTCATAAATCCCAAATTTGAGGTGAGTGGGTCCCTCTAATGTGTCCTCTGATTAGCATCTTACTCTGGAGCTTCTCCAAAACTTCTTACCATGTGCAGTGTATCTTGACAATAACACTTTGGTGAGGATTGTGAGGCTATGTGTTAGTTTTAGGGGGCTGAAGGGAGAATGGGGTTAAGGTGCTTACCTCCCTGCGATATTCCAACCTGGTTGAAGATCTCCAGGCTACTGCATATGGTCCCAAAGGACCCTGAGAGTGGACTCTGAGCATAGCAGGAGTAAGCTCTGACCAAAGGAGGTGTCAACCCCCAAGCAGAAAACTCCAAAATGAAAAACTACTAAAGTCACAAAAAAAGACAACCCCCAAAACAAAACAAAACTACTAAAGCAGGTAGATGCCCAAAACGATAGTAACAGTGCTGAAAGCTCAGCTATTATTGATTTGGGGGTTTTGTTGTGGGGAGCCTATACTTTGGCAGAGCACAGGGCTTACTCCTGGCTTTGTGCTCAGGAATCACTTCTAGTGGTGCTTCGGGGAAGGCATATGTGATTGCTGGGTATTGAATCTGGATATGCTGTGGGCTAGGCACCCCACACACTGTACTACTCTTCTGACCTCAGATTTTGGGGAAATAGGAAGACTTAATACATTTCCCTGAGTATTTAGAGATAAAAAATGACTAGCAGTTGTTGCTTTCTATTTAATGAAAAAAACTTTTAAATTATTATATGGGGAACAATAGAAAATTATCTGTATTGTTCATAACTGGATGCACCCCTCCCGGCTATTCTTGGTTAACCAGGCTGGAAATCAAGGCCAAGCATCTCAGGATATGGTGATGTTTGGGCCTTACAGTGCTGGGTGGAGGGTGGGGTGACCTTTCCCAGGCTGCAACCTGGCAATGCTTGGAAATAATATACTTTGGTGATCAGACTGGGGTTGGCCTCATGAAGGCAGAGTCTCCCCGCCCCACCACCACTTCTTTTTCATTACAATGGGGGATGCAGAACTATATTTTATTTCTTATCAACTGGGTCAGGTAGAAGCTGTGACTGCCTGTACAAAAATCCTCTTCTGAGTCTTGAGCTTTGATATGTCATGTTGGGACGATGATTTTTTTTTTAATTAAAAAAAGTTTACATTTATTTTAGTGTAGAATAAAAAGCCTGCAACTGTTGATGCAATTATAGAATTAAAATTGATTGGATAACATAGGTGCAATAATAAGATCAATAAAGCACAGAAAATCAGTTTATGTGACAAGTGTTACATCAGATCACACATGGGTTGCTAAGGTCCGTGTCTAAGAATTTATTAAACTGTTGCTTCAGGAGGTCGTACAATCCAGAAAATTTCTGAATCTATGATCTGGGTCAATAATCAACATGAGCGGTAGAGCGTGGGAGTCGGCATGGCTCCCTGGGCATTTGGTGACAGAGGGGGGTTGGGAGGAGGCTGCCCACCAGGAGTCCAAATAAACAAAACACCAGAGTTCTCAGCTTGGGCACCTGGTACCTGAAGGTATAGGAGAGGGTTGTCTCTGAAGAGCATTTTCGTGTGGATGCTGCTTCCCAGTAGTTTGGCAGGGTGGGTGGTTGTCCCCCACCCACCTTGGGGGAGCAGCCTCCTATTGTCTTAGAATAGAAGTCCTGAAGGGTTGGTAGGGCAATAAAAAGTGCAGGAATTACTGTGCTCACTTCTACAATTCTGCCTAGGTCCACTACTTAATTGTCCTGACTTTCTATGACAGACGTGGCGGGTACATCATTTAGAGTCACACTGTCTAGGTCTGTTTTCTGCTGACACTGACATTCTCTTTTCTGTGAAAAAAAAAAAGTTTTAAAACCCTGTTTTATTTTTAAAAAATTCAAGCTTTATTTTAAACCGTGGTTTACAAAGTTATTTAGAATATGTTTCTTTGGGCATTCGATGTTCCAACACCAGGGGTTCTCCCACCAGTGTGGATCCCTCCACCATTGCCGCCAATCCTAGTACTTACTTCTCAAACTGCCCCCTTAGCAGGCACAAAAGTAATTTATTTTATATTGCTTGTTTCAACAAAAATGGTAAAATGGAATTAAAAAAAGCTTAGAAAAATATAAAATAAAAATAGAAAATTTGTGAGAATTGTTACATCTTACAATGGTATTAAGTCATTTGTCTGAGGATTTATTTATTTTGTCTGAGGATTTGCTTATTTATTTATTTGGGGGGTACTTTTTTTTAGTATATCACCATGGGAGATAGACAACTACAAGGCTGTTCATGATTGGTAAAACCTTCTCTTAGAGGGTTGACAGGAGGCATCATGTCAAGCACATTTGAAAGAGTCTATTTCCTAGCAAGGAGGAGCTGGCTCTTAGGGATAGTCATCTCTTCCCCTTGGGATTCTGGCTCCCTTCTTTTCCCTTGGGATTCTGGCTCCTTCTTTTCCCTTGGGATTCTGGCTCCATCTCCCTGCCTCTTCCAATATGTTCTGTAGAAGCTGGTCAGATTCATCTTCCAACTCTGCTGTTCCTGATCTTATAATTAACTGCTGAAGAAAAAAGAAAACTGCCTGAAGAAAAAGATGTAAAATTTTCTCAGCACAGTAGCTTTTAGGCAGAACAGTTCCTGTGTCTAGAGTTCTGCACAAATAGGATGTGTGAGCAGGAGTATACCTCCCTTCTGGGAGTCTGGAGTTTTTTAGAAACTGGGCAGATGTCTGTACAAAGAACCCTCAAGAGATGCTCCTAGGCACTGACTTTCCAAAGGAACTTGCAGGATGAATCAATTCTCACATGTTACTCCGTTATCATTGCTTGAGGATATGTTTTCTGCTTGACCTTTCATAGGAAGCGGAGGGAGCAGAAGGAAGTCTGGACACCAGAATCTTGCAGACCTTCTTGTGCTGACCCTATAGGATCCAGCTGCGTCTCCTTCCTGTGAGAAATCTCCACTGACAAAAAGTCTAGAAGCTGAGTTCACCAGTGGGGATCTTCTTGTGATGTTCAATTGGAAGGAAGGGGTCACCCAAACTGAATCCTTTCCCAAACATTTCTGCTAAAAGATGTGCTCTATGGGGCCAGAGCGATAGTCCAGCGGGTAGGGCATTGCCTTGCACTCCGGTGGCCTATGCCGCCGGGTTCTATCTCCTGGCATCCCCATCTACTTGGTCCCCGGCACCGGAAGGAGTAATTACTGAGTGCAGAGCCAGGAGTAGCCCCTGAGTATTGCCGGGTGTGACCCCAAAAAAGCAAAAAAAAAAAAATTTAAATAAAAAAATAAAAAAATCGTGTTCAGCAAGTACATTGTGGCTGTGTGGACAAAGTCCCTTAAACATTGCTACTGCTAGTTTAAGTACTTTCTTTTTTTTTTTTCAAATTTTATTACACTCACTCTTTAAACATACACTTGCAAGATGCTCATGTAGAGCCACGGTTCCACAGTGTTCCAACACACATCCCTCTTACCCGAACCCATCTCCCATCACCAATGTCCCCACCTCCTCTCCTCCCTCCCACCTCAACTACTTGGCGGGTTCTTTATGTGTTTTCTCTCCTCACATCTCTCTCTCTCTCCGCCCAACTTTCCTACACATCGTAGAATGCAGTACATTAAAGGACATAACTGTTTCCACTAGTTTGATGGACTTAGGGCCCTCATGGTCAGCGTCTGGACAGCAAAGGTGGCGGCTGGTGGGCGAGTCTCATCCGGCCGCTTCCGGGACCCCCAGAGGTGATGGGCCCACTCCCAAAAACCCATCTGTCCTCCTGGGAGCCCCCATGGTCAGCTAAGCCTGGGGAGGAGCCGAGTTCCAGCTTCCCCAGCTGCATTTGAGGACTGCATGCTATAGCTGGTCAGCCCCAGGGCAGCTCCTGGCGGGACCACCAGGCTCGGATAAAATGGAGGGGGGAAGGGCTGGCCCCGGCTCCATCTGATAGAATTCCTGGTGATTCCCGCTTCTGGGAGCTGTGCCTACCTGGGCTCGAACTCGCTTTTGCCTCGGCTAATCTGGTCTTGAGGTAGCATCCTTCCTGGGTGGGCTGATTATGTTGCAGCATCTGGACAGCGAAGGTGGGGTGGCTGCTAAGTGTGGTGGGCGAGTCTCATCTGGCTGCTTCCGGGACCCCCAGAGGTGATGGGGCCACTCCCAAAACCCATCTGTCCACCTGGGAGTCCCATGGTCAGCTAAGCCTGGGAGAGCTGAGTTCCAGCTTCCCCAGCTGCATGTGAGTCAGTACTTTCTTTGTCTTGGCATGATTTTCCTATTTATTTTGGCCTCTTTAAATTGTATTGTGCATGATCAAACCAATATTATAATGTAAGTTTTGGATGTTCTTCTTTACCGCCTACAGCCTTATGAAGAATGGTTTTGATTTTACTTACTCGTTTTTTTTTTCTTCCCTATATTTCAAATGATATTTTATGTCACAGACCAGTTTTTCTTGACATTCAGAGTCAAGGGAAAGATGCAGAGGAAAGTGGATTTGAGGCAGAGACCTGGGAAAGGGCTTTTAAAGAGAGTGGATCTGAAGGAGACAAGCATTTGGAAGCGGTGACTTGTGTGATGTGAAGTAAACACTTTTCCACAATGTTTGAGAAACAGAAAAAAGGAGGCTTCTTGTTTTTGAAATTACTTTGGGTGCTGAGATGGTTGATTCGACCCATAGCTGAGAACAAATCATGTTTCACAGTTGTCTCAAAATTTTCACTGATTTCTAACTCCTCATTTGTCCAGTCATCAGTTCTTGGGCATACTGGTTGTTTCCAGGTTCTGGCTATTGTGAATAGTGCTGCTATGGCAATAAAAGTGCGGATTGTGTTTCCGCTGTGTTTTTTAATGGATGAACATGGAAAGGATCATGTTGAATGAAATTAGTTAGAAGGAAAGAGGACATAGAATGGCTGCATTTATTTGCATGACATAAATATATCAGGTGAGCTTCCCAAAAGTGGAAATTACCGGAAACATGAGGAAGTCAGAGGTTAGGTAAGAGGAGAGGGAACATGTGTGCAATAAATGTCGAAAGGGCTGATACCAACATAAAACTGAACACTAATTGCAGGGCAAAAAATACACATGATGGCTTCCAAGTGTGTGTAGTGCAACTCACAATGTAGGAGAAGGAAGGGAGAGAGAGAGGGAGAAAGAAGAGAGATAAAGAACACTGCCATTTAGGCAGGCTATGGGAGGAGGGAGGGAATTGGGGACATTGGTGGTGGGAAAATGGGCACTGGTGGAGGGCAGGTGGTAAAACACGATGTGACCGAAACCTCCAAACATGAACTAACATTGTAATTCTCAACGTGGTATAATAAAATGTTTCAATTAAAAATTTTTTCCACTGATTTTACTTAAATATAAGAACCTTACCAACTGGGGGTCTAAAGTTTAATATGTGTAAACTCTCTGAATTTTGTTTTTGGTGGTAGTCTCCCTCTAAGTGCTCAGGGGCCCAACAGGATCCTGATGATTCTCAGGCAACTAGGTCAGATCATTCAATAAACTTTGCGGAGCTGTGAAGTTTAGGGGATCTGGAGGTGTTTGGGTAAAGTACATTTAGGACCAAAGTTTGTTTTTTTGGAGGGGGCAGGTATTGGGGGCTATACTTGGTTTGTGCTCAAAACTTAATCCCTGGCTTTGTGCTCAGGGATCTCTCCTGGTAATGCTCTGGGAACTGAATGCGGTGCAGGGGTTGAGCCTTTGGGGCTGTGTGTTATGATGAGTTCCTTAATTACCATACTATTTCTCTGACTCGGGAACATGGATTCTTGAGCCTGCAAGTACACAACCCTAGACTTCTGATGTATCTTTCTAGACCCGATAATCGTTCATCAGGATACCTACTGATTGCTTCATTCGTAGGCATTTTATGGAATACTTTAATTTGCCAGGTACAAGAATACCAGAATGCAGATGAGCAATAAAGAAGTTCTTACCCACATCAAAGAGAGAAGGCTTACTTGCACTCTGCATTTCCACTTTCAAGTGGTAAATACTAGCGTTGAAGTACAGGGAAACCCAAAGAGAGATTCTTTCCTGCTGATAAGGACATACTACGGCAGAGCCTGACAAAAGCTACCTGTGGTGTATTCGATATGCCAAAAACAGTAACAATGATGGACCTCATTCCCATTAAATGGAGATGTTACTGGTGCCTACTCCAGCAAATTGATGAACAAGGGGAAGAGAAGTGTCAATTGATAAGTGGCAAGGACATAGTCATCAATAGGATTCTGGGATGAATAAGGAAACAAAATCTGGCCCTTAATTTTCTAGTTCCAACAGAAGAGATTGGTGGGATTTGTGACTGGGAAGTGGGTCTCTGAGAAAGAGAACCCTGAGTCTTTTCTGGACAACTTCAGCAGAATTTTCTAAGGTCCAATGTTTAGACCTCAGCCTTTAAGCTTTCAACTTGTTGCCTTGTTGGTAAGAATTTTCATCAAGCTAAGGCAACTGATCCAGCATTTATAAATGCTGGATTTTAGATGACTACAAGAGTATGCTACCCAGCACGGAAGAGCCTGGCAAGCTACCTGTGTCATATTTGATATGCCAGATACCAGTAACAATTATAGACCTCATTCCCATGACCTGATGGAATGGTTTGAGGCTCTTTTATGTTCCTGGAGCAAGCAGGTGCCCTTGGGCTCACTTGCATGAGACAGGTCATATGGAGATATTACTGGTGCCCGCTCGAAAGCAAATCGATGATGAACGGGAAGACAGTGATACAGTGACAGTGAAGGCAACTGACATGTCAATGAGAAATTATAATAATGTTGTTATTATATTAATAATAATGAATTATTATATTATAATTTATGATGAAATTAAATTACCACTCTGAAAAGCTAAAATATTCATCAACTTGACCATTACATTCTTTTCTGGTAGATGTCTTTTTCCCCCTCTCTTTGTGTCTGTGTATGGTATCTTAAATTTTTAAAAGATTTTTTGTTGTTGGTTTTGGGACCACACCCAGCAGTGTTCAGTGAAAAGTCTTGCCAGGGTAAAAACCTATTCAGGAACATGCAAGACAAGCAAGTAAGTGCCTTAACCCAAGTACCAGCTTTCAGGCTTCTCTTTAAAATAAAGGATGTTTTTGATGATATTGTAAGGCAAGATATGTTTCTCAGGCACCGCTTTTATTGTCTCTTTAACGTGATAAAACATATATTTCTTCTCGCTTAGAATTTTTAATAATTAAAGTGATGAATTTTGGAGAGTGTTTAATGGAAGAAGGTCATGTCCTGGCAGTCTTCGGCAAACAGGCAGTGGGAAGAGCCCAGTACTCAGCTTGCTTGATGTGTCTGCAACTTATTTATCTGGCGGTGTGGATGAAGCATTTTTGATTCATTTTTTCTCATGAATTTCATGGTTCTTATGTTTCAGCTGCTGGTTTCACCTTTCTTTAACTGCGGCTTACTTGATTTCCCCAGAATTACAAAACATTGATACTTTTAACAAATATCTCAGCACTTGCTAGCGCAGAGATGCCATTTGTTACCAAAGGAGGCTGAACTCACAAATTCAGAGAATGCCTAGAAGTTTACGTTTTATCTTGATCAACAGCTAGCACCCGACAGGTTATTTTCCCAAAATGACACCTTGGGTCGATGGTAAAATTGTCATGATTTTGTAATTATTATTATTTACCTGACTCTATTATGTACCAGTCTCCCTGATGGGAGATTGAGCACGGTCTTTAACTTTTTTTATTTTTGTAACTCTGGCGCCTCACCTATTATCTAGGGATGAAAAAAAGATTTGTTGAATAAATGATTAGATGATAATAACAAAAAGAAACAACTTGATTTTTGTCTTGGGTACTCATGAGATGTTTTCCCCACTACATCTCATATACACAATAAGGGAACATACTCATTATTTATTCAGCACTTGTGCTCCAGGCAATCTGCTATGTGCTGTATTGAACAAAGATGATAAAAAACAAAGTGCTGTCCTGAAGATACAAAGACTGTGAGATAAGACATACAAATGAGTTTAATGCAAGTTAGAATTAACATGCCCTGAAGAGACACAAATGTACCACCAAAGCAAACTCTAGGCTGAAATAGTCACCCATGTTGTGGGAGTACTAGAAGGTGATTCGGCTTGAATGTTAGAGGGAACATCTGACTTTCATATATAAAAACTGGGGCCAGAGGGACGCTTCAACAGTCTGGAGCACATACTTTTGCATGTGCTCCGGGCCCAGGTTTGATCTCTGGTACCACAGGTTAGACCCATGATCACCACATGATCACCAAGTCAACAGGGTGGCCCTTAAAGAACTGAGTCAGGAGTATCACCTTAATGCTGCTGGTGTGCCCCCTCCCCCCCAATAACTTGTGGAGAGGGTGGTCAGGGATGAACCGGCACAACAGCCCACAGGAAGGGAAGGCATTTGGATACATGTAGAAATGTTCTCTTTGATATGGTTTGTGAAGGTGACGTCTCAGTGTGAGGAAGGGAAGGGGACAATCAAAGACTGAAAGCCCAGGAGGTTCTTGGATGGTGTTGCCAACTTTCACTCAAAGTCTTGCACTTGGTTCATAAGCACTTATGGAGTTTGAATTAGAGAGCGACAGCACGATTATCTGGTAGCAAGAGGGAGTTTGGGTTTTTTGAGGACTGTTTGTGAGGGGCAAGAGAATGGGTTAGGGAGATAATTAGGGCAGTGATTACAATGCTCAGAAATAAGCCAGGGAGCAAATGGAACCATAGCAGAGAGGAAGAAGAAGAGGAAAAGGGGCAGTGACAGACTTGGGAAATGAGATTGGGAAATGCAAGAGGGAGAATCAGAAGTGGGTATTGTCATTGACAGCATGAATTCAGTCACGTAATACAACTCATTGGACTTTCTAGATAGACTCCGCTGTCCCTGAATAGACTGTGAGCCCTTAGAGGACAGGGGGCCTTATAATCTTCATATTTTTAAAATGAGCATGGCAGATACTTGGCAAATGTTTGTTGGATAAGCGGATGGCAGTCAGGAACATTGGCTTGGTATTAGCTGCTGATGTGTTGGACAGGAGCTAAGGTGAAGAGCTCCAGGTCACTTTATGTTTGACTTATGGAACAGGTATCCAATTGGAACATAGAATGGGATGGTTGGGTTTGGCAGCAGTAAGAGGAAGCCCCCTGTCCCATCTCTCTCTTTCTCTCTCAGCACATGCTCTCTGGACTCACTCCCCAGATCAGGAAGGGCAGCATGCCCAGACACAGAGCCCACGCAGGCAGGTCACACAGGGCCAGGCAGGGGGACGTACAGGCTCAGGCTGGCCTTGGCCACCCAGGATAACTCAGGTACAGTCAGGGCTCAGATGTCCAGGTAGTGGCAAGGTGCTGAGCACAGGGCCTCACCTATCTGCTCAGGGATATAACAGTAGACTAAGGAAGCTGGGACAGGATGACACAACAGGAACTCCTGGGGTACAGTTGAGAGGCCCAGTGACATGGATCATGCCCACATCATGTGGCCATGGCTGGAGACTGGGAAAGCATCCATGGGACAGAGAGAGTAGTGCAGGGACAGGACCTGGCCATTGTTCAAGGAGGCATCAGTTGACTGGGTGGGACAGGACAGGGTAGTCATTCATGGATGGGGCAGCATCAGGGATAGGATTGGTGACATCGCTCATGGATATAAGAGAGACCTGGACATCTGTGGAGGAACCTAGAACCATCTACCTTTTCTGTGCATTAAACTGACTTTCAATCTTCAGAGTTTTTTTTCTTTTTTTGTTTTTTGGGTCACACCTGGCAATGCTCAGGAGTTACTCCTGGCTCTGCACTCCAAGAATTACTCCTGGTGGTGCTTGGAGGACCATATGGGATGCCAGGGATCAAACCCAGGTCGCCATGTGCAAGGCTATGGACATGGCCTACTACTGTGCTACCGCTTCAACCCCAAATCTTCAGAGTTTTGTGTAAATCTTTCATACAATTCTCAAGAACCACTGGCATAGGAAAATCCACTTTCATGTTAATGAAGTAGCAGACTTCTCTTGGGAGATGCTAGGAATTTGAGTATGTGATTCCTTTTACTGATGTAGTTTCTTGAACTGAATTATAGAAGAATCAAGAACAACATATTGCTTATTATTATGCCAGGACAAGACAAAAGACTAAAAGATGGAATACTTGAGTAGAGAGAAAATGCAGGGACTGCACCTTTGGAGGTATCCGGGCAGATGGGAAAGTGGAACAAAGCCCAGGCAGATGGGGGGGAAGGCGAGTGGGCTGTGCTAGCGGCTAGAGCTGAAGGGATAGGGAAGGAGCCACAGGCAGAGCGCAGAGCTGAGTGTGCAGATTTTGGAATCAGACATTCAGAATTCCAATGCCAACTCTTTCACTGAATCATTATGTGGCTTCAGTGACTTCACTGTCTCTTGCCTCCTTTTCCTTCTTCTGCAAAATGAGTATAATAATATACCGGATAAACACTGAACATCACTCGGAATAGGGGCTGGAATGTAGCAAGTACTCTCAAAACATCAATTATTCTTACAGAAACCCACCGCCACCACTTTGTAGCAGTTATCCCATTTAATCCTTAGTAACAATGCAGGTAGCTATTATCTTCATCCACCAACGAGGAAACAAGTGCAGAGAGGTTTTATAATTTGTTCAGATTCACATGGCCACTTAGTGATAGAGCTTCCTAAGATAGACTCTGAGCCATCCATCTGGAGCTGGGGCGGAGGCAGTTTCTTCTGCAGTTCACTACCTACACTCAGCCTACGCTCGGCAGCAATGGCCAGGGCCCCTTGCAAGCAACTTGATCAGTGTCAGGGAGCTGTGGCACATCCTTGGAGCAAGGGGAGAGGCAAGGTGAGGTCATAGTCCTCTGCAGTGAGGCATCAGCCAGTCTGAGGAACAGAGCCTACAAAAAACGTGAGGGTCTTGATCAGATGGGGACATGGTGGAATATGCATGGGCTTATGTTAGCTGAGTTGTCCTGATAGGAAATCCCAGAGGCCTTTGTTGCTGGGGCCCCAGGCTAACAGAAGAGGGACATGGCATTGGAGGGACATGTACATGTACATCCTGCACATGTTGTGCAGGATGTTGATGGAATAGGAGAAAAGTGGCTGGGTAGAGGGAGCCTGGTCACAGGACATGGGTGGCGGTATGCAGCCACACATCAAGCTGGAGGTGCGACTGGTATAAAGAAGATAGAACTGGTTGCCTAGGAGTGGGGGTGGGGGGTGGAGCTTGGGGTTCCATGTTGCAAACATGGGACTCAAAAGCAACAGTGGTAGCTTGCATGGTGGAAGAGCTGGGAGCCACCTCTAAGCATGTGCCTGTGGAGACGGAGCCCAGAGAATAGCGTTGGCGCCTCAAGAGACACTTATTTTCAGTGAGAAATCCTGGGGGAGCCTTTCAGTCACCCCATCCAGCTCTGCAGCCCTCCCTTATTGCAGACAGACGTTGACGGATGGTTCCCTCCTCTCCAGTGTTGGATGCTTCTATACACGCCTGTGTGGCGTGCTTCACGACAGTCTCATCCTAGCGGAATCCCAGCATATTCACCTGGAGAGCTAGGAATGCTGCTTTTGTGGGCTCCTGTTCTCTGTTACCATTGAAGTTCCCATTCAAGTGGGGCTAAGCAGGAAATGCAAAGCCCAGGTTTTTTTTTTTTCCTTCCTGAAGCTGATCTACCAAGGGCAAAAAAGCAAGTGTGCTGCTCTATCCCAGATCTTGCTGCTCCTGAGGGGCAGCTGCCCTTCTGTTTGCATCCTAGGAAGGGAAAAAGGGAAGTGTCTCAGCCTTCCTCTGCAGACCTGTCTCCAGGGCTGGCGCAGAGCGCTGGGGTTCTGAGCATGCTGCTCAGGCTGACTCTTCCCTGTCAGACTCGGAATTACAGCAGCTTTGCTCCTTGGTAGTTCCGAGCTGAGCCCCGTTCCCTTGAGTTAGCACCTGTAGGTCTCCCGCTCAGCATTTTATTTCATCTGCTAGTATGGAAGGGTGAGAGATGGATGTTTTCAGTGCCCCTCCCCTCCCCTTGAAGCTTCTCCTTTCTTTCTATAATTAAAAATTGTGTTCATGTTCAAGGTGTTTGTCTTTTTTGCCAATTTATCCTTATGCACCTGTGTGTGCTTCCCACATATTTCTCACCAGTTGGTCTGCTCTGTCACCAAGGGTGATGCAGCAAATACAAATACAAGAATTTTATTTATTTATTTATTTATTTATTTATTTATTTATTTATTTATTTTTTTGGTGGGATTTATTTTTTTTATTTTTTATTTAATTTTATTATTTTCCCCAAATATTATTACACCATTTTAGACATTTAGACATACAATTGAAAGATGCTCATGTAGAGTTTTGGGATCTACAGTGTTCCCAACACCCATCCCTCCACCCAAACCCATCTACCATCACCAATGTCCCCCACCTCCCCTCCCCCCTCCCGCACCTCAACTACTTGGCAGATTCTGTATGTCATTTCTTTTCGTCTTTATATCTCCTTCCCGATAAACTTTCCTGCTCTTCGTGGAATACAGTGCATTAAAAAGACATTACTGTTTCACTATTTTAGTGGACCACGCGGCTGCTGCGGCCGCGCGATCTGGGCTCGAACTGGTCTTGCTCTGTTGATCTGGTCATGGGTCAGCTTTCTCAGCATCCGGACAGCGAAGATGGTGGCTAGTGTGATGGGGCGAGTTTCATCCGGCTGCTTCCGGGACCCCCAGAGGCGATGGGCCAACACACCAAAAACCCATCTGCCCTCCTCGGGATCCCATCGTCCAGCTGGGCTCGGGCGTGAGCCGGCTCCAGTCTCCCCAGCCGCTGCGCAGCTCTGCATACTGGTTCCCCGGGCGGCTCCTGGGCGGGTCCACCAGACTCGACAAAATGGAGGGGGAGTGGCTTAACCCTGACTCCATCTGGCGAATTCCCAGTGATTCCCGCTTCTGGGAGCCGCCTACCTGGGCCTCGAACTGGTCTTGCTCTGTTGATCTGGTCGGTGGTTAGTTTCTCAGCGTCCGACAGCGAAGATGGTGGCTAGTGTGATGGGCGAAGTTTCATCTGGCTGCTTCCGGACCCCCCAGAGGCGATGGGCCAACACCCAAAAACCCATCTGCCCTCCTCGGGATCCCATCGTCAGCTGGGCTTGGCGCGAGCCGGCTCCAGTCTCCCCAGCCGCTTGCGCAGCTCTGCCTTATTTATTTATTTTTGCTTTTTGGATCACACCGGCAATGCTCAGGAGTTACTCCTGGGTCTGCACTTCAGGAATTACTCCTGGCTGTGCTAGGAGGACCATATGGGATGCCGGGATCAAACCCAGGTTGGCGGCGTGCAAGGCAAATGCCCTACCCGCTGTACTATCGCTCTGGCCCCCAAACACAAGAACTTTTTTGTCATGGTACTTGTGCTTTGTTTTCCTAAGTATCGAAAGTACTGATCACTGAGGTGATCACTCTGCCCCTTTGGGGAACTTAGAGTTGAAAGGACAGATGATATAATACAGATTAAAAAATTGTTTTATTTAAAATTTTATTTTGTTGTGTTTTGGGGACTATCTGGTGTTTTGGCCCTTTGTAACGGCTGCGTTGCAGCCACGCAGTTCATCAGTAATGCACAAACTTTGAGCCTACTACTGAGAGTATACTACCCACATGGCAGAGCCTGGCAAGCAACTCGTGTCATATTTGATATGGCATAAACCAGTAACAATTATAGACCTCATTCCCATGACCTGAACAAATGGTTTTGAGGCTCTTCATGTTCCTGGAGTGAGCAGGTTGCCCTTGGGCTACACTAGCATGCAACAAGAAGTATGGAGATGTTACTGGTGCAGGCTCGAGCAAATTGATGAACAATGGGAAGACGTGATACAAGTGACACAAGTTCAAGGTGTCATTTACTTCCATTCAGACACCACTGAGTAGGTGCTAGGTGTTAGATCCACCTTGGACAGAAAATGAAACTGAGATTTCAGTGGATCCTAGTGACTTGGCCAAAGTCAATCAGTAATTGCTGGTGTTGGGGCCAAGTCTTGGTCTTCTATCTTCAGGCCTC
>JAJIBD010038187.1:157500-178420 GCA_021461705.1 Cryptotis parvus | reverse complement strand
TGGCAGCAGGGAATAGCAGAATATGCTATTCTGATGGTCAAACCACATTGGCTGTGTGAAAGGCAAGATATCTGCCCGTTGTATTATGTGCTGGCCCCTTTTTTTTCATTCTTTACTGTAGCACTATGAGAATTATTTTCATACTAAATTTAGTTTTGATAGCACATCTCATTACAAATTTAAGCATTTATCTATAATTGAAACTGAAAAATAATGTAATTATTATTTTATTAAAGAAATATTATGTAGTGTAATTCTATCACATTTATTATTTAATATTATTGTAACTGATTCTGTGTCATTAGCATGGAATATGCAAAGAGAGTTTTAAAATATTGTATTAGTGTTCAAAAGAAATCATTTGAGTGAATAAATCCAGTGCCATGAATGATATAATTGATGTGTTTACAGGTATAAGTTAAATAGTAGCTGCAGACATCAATTGTGTTTTATAATATAGAATTTTATGTAATAGTTAAAAAATGAAGGTTAGAATAGTATATAATTTTGTATTTGGTAAGACAATATATGCTAAGTTCCATGTTTTAATTCACTTGTATCACTTGTCTTCCCATTGTTCATTGATTTGCTTGAGCCGGCACCAGTAATATCTCCATATGTCCTGTCACATGCTAGTGTAGCCAAAGGGCATCTGGTTGCTCGAGGAACATCAAGAGCCTCAAATGATTCCTTCAGGTCATGGGAATGAGTTCTATAATTTTTACTGGTTTTTTGGCATATCAAATCGACATGGGTAGCTTGCAAGGCTCTACCAAGTGGGTGGTATACTGTCAGTAGTAGACTCTCATCTCATGCATTTATTGATGAACCACAACAGGGAGAAATTAGATTTTCTCTTGGGTGGAGCTTTGACGAGCTGTGGAGACCAGATGTTGAAAATGGCTGCCCTCGTGGTGTGGGGTTCACTGGCTTCTTGTGAGGCTCTATTGAGATGCATCCAGGGCACCTCAAGATCAGCTGAGCACAGGGAGAGCCAGTAGCAGCTCTGCACCGTGTAACTGAGTCTCTGAATCAGGCATACCTGTGCTTGAAACAGGCTTCGCTGTATGGTGGGATGCTACAGTTTTAATTATATAAGTTAAATAAATTAAGTTATAAGAGTTAAATAAATAAGATAACCTTTAAAAAATTCTCAGTGGCACTAGCTAAATTTTATGTCTTTAGATATTAAGGGCCATAATGAAAAGAAAAAGGCTTCAGGTTATATTTTTTGACTTGACCTATACAAGTTTTTTGAATAATTTATAGCCAATTTTTTTGGTTTTTCTGTCACACCCAGTGATGCTCAGGGGTTACCCCGACTCTGCACTCAGAAATTACTCCAGGCTTTGTTTAAGGAACCATATGGGAATCCGGTATCAAAACCTTGTCTGACGTTTTCAAAGCAAATGCCCTACCCTCTGTGCTGTCACTCCGGCCCCTATAATGTTTTTGATACTGCTACACGTATTCACAAATTCAAGAAGTGTGGTAAGGATATTGCCTAAATATTTAACTAATGGCTACTAAAAACAATAGCTGTTATTTTGATAATAGTTATTTTCAAAATACAGCAAGGATCACATATTACTATATATTTGGGAGAAAAGACAATGATAAAAATGAGCAAAAATAATAAATAGATATTATAACATATGTACTGATAGAACTACAAAAATGGAAAGAACTTAACTATCCATTTTATTTTCAAACATAATTCATTTGTCCCTTAGTCACAGAGATTTACATCATACACATCACAGCTTTGGGCCCCAGCAACAGAGCTAATCTAAAATAAAAAATGACAGACTAATGTCCATTCACAAACTGCTGCAGTAAGACGAAGGCAATGTACAGAGATCTCAGGATTCCTGTCCCACAAAATTAATTCTCCATCATACAGGCCTCTTTCAAACTTGGAAGATTTATCCTTTCCTTAATCACTCAAACTCTTAAAAATGAATTTTTGCTGTTTTCTTAATATGCTACCGTTTCTTCACAAAAATAGGTGGTATTAGTGTTTCCCCCTGCATTATATGACGTCTTTATCATCAAAAAGATGTATCCACATTGTCTTAAATTCCATAATCAAAATATTTGTCTTAGTGTTTGAACATGCCAGGTAGACTAAAGTACAAATGGTTGTTTGATACCATCTTTATTTCCTAGTCGTAATCAAGTCATGCCAGCCCAAACCTTGGCAGATGGTAGTTCTAATAGAAGCGGAAGGCCTGTCTAAAGTGCAGTCAACACATAGAGATTTTTCTATGATCAACTTTCCTAATGCATATAAATATTATTTAACCACAATATTTAATTATTACTCATATAATAAAAGTAATAATTAAATATTATTGTATTAATTTTCTATATTAATTTTCTCTTTCACTTTAAGAGAAAGCTATATTAGACTCTAAACCAAAAACTAAGTATCGTAAATCTACTGATTTTACTTTAAGGTGTAATTTAAAATATTAAAGTTGATCAATTTTGACTGTTTTTTTTTAAATTCTGTAGTTCTCATGATCAATATGTATTGTTTTCATATAAAATATGTTAAAATATATGGTAATTCACAGAATAGAGTATCAATATAAAAAGTAATTTTTTCCTAAGTTGGTACTAATTCAAATATGAATTATTTGTCAAATCAAATGTCACACATTAATAATAAAAATAGTGAAAGATAACTAAAATCGTATAATGTATAGTCAGAAAGTGTTTTATGATGTACTTTATGTTTTTAAGTAAATGAGAGTACCAGAAAGTGTTTTTTTAATACTTTACATTTAGGATCAAATTATTAAGAGAAAAATGCATTTAAGTGCCAGATCCTCATTTAATCCAAGGGTAAAATATAACTATTTCCAAAAACAAAAATAATCAAATTGGAAGAAATTATCTCATGCCTTATAGATTTTAGTTCATTAATTAAGTCTGTTACAGTAAAGACAACTGTGACTACAATGTGGAAGTTTATTACAAGCTTGTACTCTATATAAACAATCTATTAAATATATACATAAACTCCTAGTTTACCTAAGAAAACAGAAGCCTGGAGAGTTTAAATAACTCTCTAGTGAATGATAGATATAGTATGTCACATGTCAATCTAATTTATGCCTTTAAATATTATGTAAACTGAATTCTATTGATGCATAACTTTTGATATCTATTATTAATATTGTTTTCTGATTCGTGCTCTTTATTCAATTGTTTTCAATAATAAATTCAAAATGAAGCATAAACTCGTGTTCTAAAACAGTCAAGGGACTTACAAAGCAAAAGTAACTTATTGTGTCTACTAATTAGTGTTAATTATAGTATTTAATAAATGAGACACCTACCTTTAGAGATAATCAAATCTTTTCACTGAGCTCTATTAGTGCAATGTATATACAATAGGCTAATAACAATAAAACTTATTACTCAAATGCTGTCAGAAAATATGAAAGTAAGATTCATTGTCAATTATAAACTAGTATTTCTCTGAAACAGCTTTAATATGGAGACTGAGTATAAGAAAATAAATTATAGTTATCCATAACTATAATTTAACTACAATTAAGGTGGCATGCTTTATTGCTACAAGGAGCTTTCATTCATGCACATTTACATACATACACTAACACATTCACTCCTCAGTAATGTTCTTTATTTATGAAACTATTGAAGACATTCTATAAATGCAGGTCATTGAAAATGACTATCTGTATTTCAACAGAGATTAAAACAAACCCTAGACACAGTCAAAATCACCTTACCAGCTCTGCAAGGAGTGATCCCTGAGCACAGATTTGGACCTGAGAAGTCAGGTGAGTCTCTCCACCCAAAAAATTTTAAAATAGGGGCTGGAGGCGATAGCCCAGCCGGTAGGGTGTTTGCCTTGCACGCGGCCGGCCTGTGCCAGCCTGGGTTCGATCCCGAGCATCCCATACGGTTTCCTGAGCACCGCTTAGGAATAATTTCTGAGTGCAGAGCCAGGAGTAACCCCTGAGCATTGCCGGTTGTGACCCAAAAAGCAAAAAAAAAAAAATAAATAAATAAATAAAACAACAATAAAAAAGTCAAGGACATTAAGTGCCAAGCTTCCAAATGTTGACCTTGTAATTAATGGACAATCCACAGGATTAACAATAATAGCACATCTTTGATGATGCTCCAAAGGGCCCATGCCCTGAAAACCAGTTGGCATGATTAATAGTTCTTTCTTAGGCACACGGCCAATAAAAATAAATTTTAGAACAATTCACACAGTAGAGAACTTTCTAGTTACATGTTTGTTTTTTTAAACACAATTTGAAGCTTTTATTGAACTGAATATTTAGTTTGTTATTTTTAATCTCAGAAATTAAGCATTACAAATTTTGAATAGTTATTTTTGCATTTAACTTGGCCTATTGTTTTGTGTCTAAATATATGGCCTTGTATTTCCTTCAAATTGTTGCCTAACCAGAGGCTATAAACTCTTACTGTGACAACTATTATCCATTATCTGGCACTTGACATGCCAGCTCAACATCACTATATTAACTGACTTTTGAGTTTTCCCACTCCCTGTGGGGTCCCTCTCCTAAGATTGATGAGGTGCACTGTTGTGTTTCAGCTGCCATACTGACATGACATACAGCAAGAGTGGTCTCTCCTCAGAGTAGAGAAAAGAGGGAGACGGAGGAAGAGACATCTGGGTGTATCCTGGAATGACATCGAACTCACACATTTATTTTCCATGGACTCGTCAATTAAAATGTGCCACAGCTTGAGTGGTATATTTTGAAAATGTGACAAATTATATAAGGATTAAACCCTTGATAAAAATTGCTGTTCCTTCCAAGTTTAAATATGTTGAAACTAATTACTTCTTGTAATTCCCTGAATGGTGCTATCACTTACTTTTTAACTATTGAATTCACTCTGGCAGATTTAGGATAATAAAACCCATCATAGTCTAATTTTCAGGCAGCCTGATAGAACCAATGTTCTTGGTATGGATAAAGTGTAACGAAGCACTGTCTTTCCCATAGGAAGGTCTTTGATTCGTATGCTTTGATGCCAACTAGCCTTCACATCTGCTGTTTCACCATTGATAGTTGTAACTTGGCATGCTAAACTGGTGCCTGATGAAGGAGCTTTACTCAAAGGCACCATTTAATTTCTTGTAAAGGGAACATAGTAAAATGGTGTTGGTTTCCTGTAAGCCTTATGCAAATCCCTGTAATAAACATAGGATCAGGCCCCACATACAATAAATTATGTGTTAGATGAGAATGGAGGAGGGCAACAATCTCAGATAAAAATAACAAACTTACTTTGGCAAAAATTAAATGTAATGTAAGTTGTTTTAAATGCTTATTTTATGCATGGCTAATTATATCAAAATAATATCAGAACAAATAAGAATATGATAAGGTTTGAAAATAACTCAGATTATTTTTTGAATATAAAATTCTGATTTCATAAAACAAAATAATGCCATCAAATCAAATATTATTGGCACAATTTCAGACGATAAGCATAATGGATATCCAGCATACAATATGCATAACCAATACTCAATAGCCAGTACACAATACCTTAACACCATTATAAAGAAAAATAATCTAAGGAGAGAAATTACATGACTACACAAATCTATGTATTTCTTTTAGATTTCTATAAAAGGTATCTAATGAGATATAAAAGAAAAGCAACATGAGCAGATAAAGGAGTAGCCAACAACATTAATCACTAAACAAAACTGACTGTTCTCATTAAAATTCACTCTCATATAAAAGTTTTAAACTTTTATCCATGTGTATATATAATAACTGAATATTAAACAATACTATTCACAAACAGATGCATAAAATAAAAAATTCAAAGTGATATTTTTATTTATATGAACAATTCTGAATTTGCTAACTTGTAAACAAATAACAAGAAGAGCTTGTCTTATAAGCAAAGTACATCTGGTTTTCAGACACAGTGGTTAGGAAAAAGAGTAAGTTTGAGAAGATTTTTTTTTTCTATTCAAATCATAAAGATACTGTGGAGGGGCCTGAGTGATAGTGCAGTGGTCAGGGTGATGGCCTGGCAGGCTGCTGACTCAAGTTTGATCCTGAACACTCTGTAAGGTCCCCTGAGCACTGCCAAGGTAAGCCCTGAGAATTGCTGCAAGGGGCATGAAAAGAGAGCGAATGAGTGAGTGAGAGAACAAGAGAGACAGAGAGAGAGAGAGAGAGAGAGATCAAGCCATACAAAAACCAATCAGAATTATGTAAATGTACCTTAATCTATAATTAGAGGAGCAGATTGGAGGTGTTGCAAGTGTGGCTGTGGTGCCCAGTTGTGTTGACAGGTGGCAGACAGGAGACAGGCTTGTCTACATCCAGGACTCTGCCCCGTGGGCCTGGATGGTTGATGGTAAGACATAGAAAAATACTGGGTCCCCTGGGATGAACCCAGAGCCATGGAGTTGCAGAGCCTGGAAAGCTACCCGTGGTGTATTTGATATGCCAAAAATAGTAACAATAATGGGCCTCATTTCCAAAGAATGGAGAAGCTACTGACGCCAACTCCAGCAAATCGATGAACAATGGGAAGAGAAGTGATACAAGTGAAGGAAAGGAAAGGCAGTACTGGAGTAAATATTAATGATAATTCAGTAAGTTCAGACAAGGAAACTTTTTGGAAACCAATCTCAAACTTAGTAAATACATCACTTGTATCACTTGTCCTGACTTGTTCATCGATTTGCTCAAGCAGACACCAGTAACATCTCCATTCATTGAGAAAGAGGTCCATTATTGTTACAGTTTTTGGCATATCGATACACCACGGGTAGTTTGTCAGGCTCTACTGTGGCTCTGCGTTCATCCCAGAGGACCCAGTCTTTTTATGTCACACCTTCAACCATACAAGGCCCACAGGGCAGAGCTCTGGATGTAGAGAAGCCTGTCTCTTCTCTGCCACCTGCCAACGTAGCCAGGCACTGCAGCCACACCTGTAACACCTCAAGGGACTGGTAGTAAATACATATTAAAGTAATGTGTATTACATATTGTTAATATTACATATTAGAGTTATATGTTACATAGTATTAGTATTACATATCACATTTTTAAAATTAGAGTATATGGCACTGCCTATTTTAATCTTTTTCCAATTATAACACAAAGAAATTCCCAAGCAGTTACCAGACTCCATAATATGCTGTCAGTGAATCTCTTCTGTAATTTTCCACATAACTGCTGTAGAATAATCTGCAATAGAGATGTAACAAAAAAATGGGTTTCCCATAGAAAACCCTGTTTCAACTTTCAAAACAGATATAAATGTGAAGATTTACTCTACCTCACTTCTATGAAAAAGAAGAAAGCTGCCCTGCTACCTCTAATTCTCATGTACTTCTACTGAGAGCCTTCACAAATGGTGTCCATAATAAATGTTATTGCTCTACTCAGAAAGGTAAATGATTTGAAAGAAGAATGTGGACAATATAATTATTCTTTTATGCCTTTGATGTTTTGTGTGGTCTGAGTTTCATAAAAAAATCAGAAGAAAATGGAAATAAATGTTATGTTATTAACTATTAATTAAAACAATGAAATAATTATTTAAACTTCAAATTAAATTAACTTTGCACATTAGGATGACCAGAGGAAATTCTGAAAAATATCTTCAAATGCTCAGGATTCCACCTCAAGATATTTTTAATTACTAGCCTAAAGAGAATTCTTGGTCTCATTTCACAACAAAACTCCCCAAGTGATTCTGACATTCTAACGTAGAGATATCTTGGGACTACTACTAAAATAAATTAATATTTTATACTGTTTAAAACCCAGCAGATTATATAGCCAACTAGGACTATATAATGAATGAGTCTTTTGGGGAGCAAAATTGATGTGAAATTCAAGAGTCTTCTTATTTAACAAATGAAATAATTGCCTATTATATACAAGAGTATATTTCTACCTGACAGACATTCCATCTGATTCAATTGATTGCTCCACAACCACATTTCCCATGATCTTGGTGAGCGAAAAGTTGGTCCCATTAATGGGAGTAATTCTTAGGAGGAACGATAGCACAGCACATAGGGATTTTGCCTTGCCGTGGTTGACTGTGGTTGTTCTATCCTGGCATCAAATATGGTCCCTGAGCAACACCAAGAGTAACTCCTGAGTGCAGAGTCAGGAATAATACCTGAGCATTGCCAGGTGTGACCCAAAAAAAAAAAAAAAAAAAAAAAAGAAAAAGAAAAAAAAGCATGAACTGACCAGGAGCGATAGCACAGTGGGTAGGGTGTTTGTCTTGCACGCCACCGACAGGGTCAATCCCTGGCATCACACATGGTCCCTAACCTCTGCCAGGAGTAATTCCTAAACAAAGAGCCAGAAGTAACTCCTGAGTGTCGCCAGGTGTGAGGCAAAAAATAAATTACTGTAAGATACTTTTATAGTATGTATGCACTAATGCTTGTGCCATATAAAGTACTATATATACTTTAAATAATATATAGTATATAATACTATATATATATATATATATATATACTAGGTTACATTATGTAATTTGCTACACAAACAGAAGATGGTTAATGTATCAACAAATTTAGTTAGCTGTGAAAATTGATGCTAACATACTCATGTGAATATATCTCTAAAATTATGGACTACTGATAATAATTCATTTTGTAAAATAATCTTGAGCATTAAGACAATACTTTCCCAGTAGCTATAAGCTTTCTGACCTTACTGTTGAGGAGAAATATGTAGGGTTAAGATTAATAAACTGACTGCAATTAAAGAGTTAGAACCTAGAAAGAGTGCTTCGACTTGCATGTGGTCAACCTGAGTTTTATCCCAAAAATTCTTTATGGTCCCCCAAGCACCGCCAGGAGAGATTCCTAAGCACAGAATCAGGTGAAAACCTAGACACCACTGGGTGTGGCCCCAAAACAAAATAAAACAAAAAGTAGACTCTACATAAAGAAAAATGATTCAAAAGTTATAAGAAAAGTTTGCAATATTAAATATACAGGTTGACTTTTCCGTGAATAAATGTTAAAGAAATAACTATCTATTGAGGTTCCATAAGCTATATTATTGAATAAATTATAATGATAAACATTAATTACAATTTGAATACAAGTAAACCTGGTACATAGTGAAAAAATATACTCATTTCTATGAATTATGCAAACATATTAATTGGTTCTTTGCTTGTGATGGGTAACTATATATTTTTATTATATAATATAGAAGTGAAAAGCCAATCTCAAGCCCAGCTTGTCAGAGCCCTACCCTATAGAGATGCCTATCTCAAGCCCAAGTATCTGATCTTGCAATTAAAGACACTAGGTTTCGGTGGAGATGGAGCTGGGGTCCCTCTCCCCCCACCTCTGTCCCATCTCCAAAGCCTGGTGGACCTGCCCATAAACTGGTCCTGGGCTGTTGGTGGTGAACCAGAGAAAAAGATACACAAGGCAGAACTGCTACCAGATCTCCCTATGCTCAACTTATCATGAGGCATCTGGGAGGGAAAGTGGGTTCTGGCCCTGGCCCACCATCCCAATAGAGCCTTGGAATAAGCCAGAGAAACCCCTGCACCATGATGCAGCCATTTTCAAGGTCCAGACTCCATAGCTTGTCAGAGCTCCACCCAAGAACAAAGCTGGTCGGAAGTCTGGCTTGTCAGAGCCCCACCCTCCAGAGAAGTCTACTTCAAGCCCAGGTATGCTGGTCTTGGTGACTAAAGTCACCAGGCTTTCATGGAGATGGAGCTGGAGTCCCTTTCCTCCACCTCTTTCCCATCCGGGATGCTTGGTAAACGCACCCACGAACTGGTACCAGGCTGTCGGACGTGAACCAGAGACACAGATACATGGGGCAAAGCTGCTACCAGCTCTCCTGATTGCTCCGCGGTTGCTTTGCAGCTGCACAATTCATCAGCAAATGCAAGAACTGAGAGTTATTACCTACTACCTAGAGTATCTAACCAACACGGCAGAACCTGGCAAGCTACCCATGTCACATTTGATATGCTAAAAACAGTACCAATATTAGACCTCATTCCCATGACCTAAACAACTGATTTTTCGTGTTCCTGGAGCAAGCAGATTCCCTTGGGCTACACTAGCACGCAACAGAGACAAATGGAGACATTACTGGTGTCCGCTTGATCAAATGGATGAACAATGGAAAGACAAGTGATACAATGAATATAGAAGTTAATTTAAACATAAGATCCACTAGCACAAAACGCATGCACAGAAAATATAGTTAATGATAATGTATTATAAGCTTTGAAATTTAAGGACGATATCAATTATACACAACCCCCTCCCATACACACAAACACAAAACCAATAATTATGACCAAGTATGAGATATGGTGGCTTGGTGGAATGAGGCATATCATACATGTGTGACGTCCTGGGTATAGGCTTTTCTTGCAATACACCAAATTATAAGGACAAGTAATATGACAAATCAGAAATCTTTTTAAAAATTTTTTTTATTTTTACAATTACAAAGATATACAATTAAAAAGTTCATATTTGGGTTTTGGTCATACAGTGTTCCAGCACCCATCTCGCCACCAGTGCCCATCTCCCACCTCCAATGTCCCGGGTTCCCTCCCCCTCCCCACCTTCCTCCATGACAGGTTCTTTATTTCTTTCCATTTCTCTCTTTTTCTCTTTTCCTTCCCCTCCAGACTATGGATTGCAGAACATACATTAAAGGGTTGTCATGTGTATCTTTTGCCTCTATTTAATGCTGAGTTCTAGGTTGGCATTAGTACCCTCGACAATTATTAGCACACTATTCCATTTTCTGTCTTACCTAGCCTCTGACTCCCACACGTTTGTGATAATTTCCACCTTTGACAAGACCTCCTGATATATGTTTCACTTGACCCTGGATATATATTCATGTTATGCAAATAAATGCAGTCATTCTGTATCTATCTCTCTCCTTCTGTCTAATTTCACTCAACATAATCTTCTCCATGTCCATCCATTTATAGGCAAATTTTATAACTTCATTTTTCCTAACAGCTGCATAGTATTCCATTGTGTAAATGTACCAAAGCTTCTTTATCCAGTCATCGATTCTCGGGCACTCTGGTTGCTTCCAGATTCTGGCTATTGTGAATAATGCTGCTATGATCATAAAAGTAGGGATGGTGTTTCCGCTGCGTATTTTTGGTTTCCCACAGTAGATTCCCAGGAGTAGTATGGCTGGGTCAAATGGGAGATCAATTTCCAGTCTTTGGAGGAATGTCCATATTGTTTTCCAGAAAGGCTGTACCAGCCGGCATACCCACCAACAATGGATAAGTGTCCCCTTTTCCCAACATCCACGCCAGCACTTGTTGTTCTTGCTCTTTTGAATATGTGCCAGTCTCTGTGGTGTAAAGTGGTATCTCATTGTTTTGATTTGCATCTCTCTGATGATTAGTGATGATGAGCATTTTTTTCATATGTTTTTTGGCCATTTGAATTTCTTCCCTTGCTGAAGTTTCTGTTCATTTCTTCTCCCAATTTTTTGATGGAGTTGTTTGTTTTCTTCTTGTAAAGTTCTACCAGTACCTGATATATCCTGGATATTAACCCCTTATCAGATGGGTATTGGGTGAATATTCTTTCCCATTCTGTGAACTGCTTTTTGTATCTTCAACGGGAACCAAGGCAAACTGCCTTGGTTTCACCCCGGACCTTTTGGGCTCTGCGCTTCTGGTAACATCCCAAAACTCAAAACCGTGCGGACACTAGTGCATCCGTGCGAACCCTCTTACTACCTATCTTGCATTAGGTACCAGTGAACCTTGGTTCCTACATCCTTGCCATCCACCCAAACTCTGCAAACAGACCAGACACCTACTAACTGTACTATCTGGTCACCCAAGAACTCACATTTGCAACCTACAATAGTCATAATGGTAAAGCAACGCAAAATACCATCAGGCTCTATAAGTGAAGTCACTAGTCCAGATGAGCCAAGCAATACCAATGAGTTGTATAACCTCTCTGATAAGGAATTTCGGAAAGAATTGTTAAAGATTCATAAGGAATTCAAATTAGAAATCTTAATAACCACAGTGTTGGTAAATTATTGTACTATATAAACATACCAAATCAATAGGATATACAGTTTAAACTTACATACAGGTGTATATCAGCCATATCTCAATGATTGAGTCATGTTCCAAAGTAGTTTTTATCTTTTATTTCTCATATTCGATAACTACTTTGTTATATGCAAATGCAAAATGAAACTTTTGAGGATGTTTTACTACAAATACGGCTTAAAGAAATTAACACGATCATAGAAACTACTTTTCATTGTATAATGTACACTACAGATATATTGAGAATTTCCTTCCTTTCATGGCAAATATATTATACTTGTCCTTTCATGGCAAATATATTATACTTGCATAACTGCTATAGTTCTAAGTAAAAGCAATAAAAGTCATATTTTTAAAAACTTTGAAAATATTAGAAAGTCCTAATGAATAGTACATATTTCTAAGTCCATTATTTAAGAAAATGTAGTAAACTGTTAGCTTTTTATATTATGTTCCTTAACTAAAATGGCTTGTAGTTTTATCACTTAAGAAGCAAATGATACAGAAATCATTATAAGTATGACATAAGCAATTCAGAAATCATTATAAGTATGCCAATATTCAATAAATAACATTACAGAAATATTATAAGTATGACAGAAGCAACTCATAATAAAAATTTATACTGCTGCCCAAGCTTCACGTAAGTTTAGAAGACCACTGGACTACTAAGAGCAGAGTAAGAGGGAAAACTATTTAGAATATATCATAGCTCTATACCAATGGTTTAAGTTAAATATTTTAGAGACCTATTATGACTCGATAGTTGGAGTCACATGGATGAGTCAAAATAAATAAAACACTTAGATTTTCTGAATGATGTTTACCCCATAATATCCTTGGCTGTTGCTTTTATTATTGATATGAGTCTCTTAGTTATTGCATTAATAATTAATAAGACACTTAGTTTCTCCATGTCCCAGTTACCTAATCTGTGAAATGAGCATAATGGTAATTACATAATGGTAATTGCTTCCTATCTTCATTAGGGGTATCTGTGAAGATTAATTAGTTGGCATTTAGGTTGTTCACTGAATTTTAAGGGAAAAAAAGGATATTTCATGAAGAAAAATAAAATGCAAAAAACCCTACTTTTGCTTCACACCAAAATATAAATTTCCCAATGCATTTAATCAATATGCTGCATACCTATGCCATAAGTCACTCTTTCAAATAAATTAACTTTAAACCACAAATTAAAATTAAAATGCTGTAAGGAGTAAGTAGTTCAAAGAAAACTTAGTTCTGTATTGAACAGCAAAACTTTGAACCTATTCATTCATCTATTTGAAAACTTTACTCATAGATGTTTCATCAACAAAGACAACATTCATTGTGTCAATGAAACACTGTAGAGAATTTGGTAAGGATCATCTTAACATGTTGTCAAACATTATATATATGTATTCCTGAATCAACCAGATGCCATTGGGCTACATTGGCACGTGATAGGGTCCAATGGAAATGTTACTGGCGCCCGCTCGAGGCAAATCGATGAATAACGGGATTCAAGTGATCAAGTGATCAAGTGATATATATATATATATATATATATATATATATATATAAATATGATCCATTTAGATTAAATGTTACACACAGACACACTTCAGAAAAGAAAAGAATGTATCATTGCTTAATAACATTTTTGTATGGAGTTCACTTCTAGGGTGACATTCCATTTCTGTACCAATTTCCTAAAGCTTGAAAAAAGGTTTAGATTTCATTCTACTGTTAAATATTTTATCCAACAAAAAATAGATTATAAATAAAAACCTCCTGACTATTTAGATATTTTACTAACTATAGTTAAGGACATTTTGGAATGCATTATATTTTAATTTTTTAATACTAAAGAAACAGAATCCACAATTTCACGTTATTTTGGGAGTTATTCTTGGAGAGAATGTAAGTGAAGTAGAATGATTATAGAATAATGAACTCTTCTTGCAGACAACATATATGTAAGGCCAATTAATAAAATCAAACACGTTATTTGGAAAAGAAAGAATAAAATATAGTAGGAGAGTTCTGTAATGTTTTTGACTTAAATATTTTATGTTCAGATATTCTTGAACCTGATCTTCTTTCCTATAGTAACAATACTGTACCATTCTTTAAAACAATTTTCTGGTTTTAAGAGTTCCAGAACCACTAGCTGTCAGCAAGAACTTACTCAGTTTTTAAAAACCAGGTGGAAATTTCTTTAGAAATCAACATCTTAAGGGTGCTTCCTAGATTTGTATGTGCTACTGTTAATTAAAAATAAGACAATAGTACTTTATATAATAGACTATACATAGTACATCCCATGTAATGTTAGTTTTCTAAATAGCATACATTTTCTTCAATTGCTGGGTTACTAAGGAATATTTTTTTCAAAATATTTCATGCACCACTAGTATGAGTATAAATAAGCATGCCAACATGTAAAGTAGAAATTAGTATTATATGGGGATATACTAAACTAACTAAAGAAAAATCAATTCCAATGCATTATTTTAAATAATTTTTCTGTATTCAATAGCAATAATTTGACGTAATATAAGCTGAACAAAATAAGATAATTGTCAACTTGGTGATTTCACTGTGCGTTTTCATATGACCAGTATATTCTAGAAGACTTCACTGCTAGAGAAATTCTGTGCATTTGGAACCAGAAAGCTGTTGATGTCAATTTTCTCTAAGTGCAAGAGTCATCTTGTGTTTGAGATTTAGAAACAAGATAAAAGAACAGGAATAATAGAAATAAATGTAGGCAAAAATGACACTAAAAAAAAAGCATTGAACTGAAAACCAAAAGAAAGAAGAGAAAAAACATGGAAAGTGTTTGGAAATAGGCTTAAAGATGATTTTAAAAAAGGTGTCTTTTGGGGAAAAATGCTTTAGCAGATGTAAACTTTACTGGTAAAATATAAGATTTTTTAAAATGAGTGTTTTTTAATTCTTGAAAATAAAAATGAAACTAAAACAGACGTGCTTCTGTAACAGAATGCCCAACTATACAGTAAAATTATTTATGTTAAGTATTTTGAGAGATATTTTACAAATTCAAGTGAAAAAATGTTCCTTCTGGTACTTTGGAACTTTGATATTGAGTAACTTACACATGTCACATAAATATTCTGCAATGTTGCCAACACTGAAATTGTGCATCTAGCTTTTTCAAGAATTAAATTTCCTTAAAAAGTTTTTAGCATTGGGGTCCGGAGGTAATAGCCCAGCGGGTGGGGCGTTTGCCTTACATGCAGCCGGCCCGTGCCAGCCTGGGTTCAATCCCGGCATCCCATATGGTCCCCGAGCACCACCGGGAATGATTCCTGAGTGCAGAGCCAGGAAAAACCCCTGAGCATTGCCGGGTGTGACCCAAAAAAGCAAAAACAAAAAAAAGTTTTATCATAAAATCAATTTTTATTAATTCTAAGTTTTCTGTTGGGGAAAACTGAACAATTACAATTAATAAGTCATATAACATGACTTATTAATTACTTCTAGATGTTCAATCTAGAAATAGTATCCTGAAAATATTTATTCAATAAATGCCATTAAATAAAATTTTCCTAATTAATATAATGAATTAATTTGATGCATTTAATGTTTGTTATATGAGAAATTTATATTGAAAATATTTTTAATAATATAGATGTGACTAAATAATAATAACTCTTCTTGTATATACTTTGTCTCCTTCAAAATTCTAAAACAAAACTGATTTTCTTTGCAGTTTGGGTTTCTTTGTGTGGAGGGTGTTGTTTGTTATTTTTAGTCATACCTGGCAATATTCAGTACTTTTTCCTTGCTCTACACTCAGGAATTATTCTGAGTGGTGGAATCATAAAGACAGCTGGGGATAGGATTCAGGTTTACTGCATCTAAGGTAAGTGCCCTATCCATTGTACTATATCTCTGGCCCATGAATTTTTAAATGGAAAATACAATCCTAATTAGCAAAATTGCTGTTTTAAGTTGTTTTCTGTGTGCTCAAATAATTACAAATCTTTAAAATTAGAACTAGATCTCATTTGTACTAAAATATCTATAGTGCAATTTATGATATTAAATAGGTATCTGAGGAATGTTTGAAGAATAACACATTTCATGGGTCAAATATTTGAGTAAATAAATCTGCCACATGGCGCCTTTAAATTGCCAGTGGCATCTGTGCGAGGTATGCTGCATGCTGATATCAGCAGCTAAAGTCACTAGACTTTTGTGGAGATGGAGTTGGGGACCCTTTCCCCACCTCTGTCCTATCAGGAAGCCTCAGTGAACCAGCCCACGATCTGCTCCCGGGCTGTCGGCCATAATTCAGAGAAACAGATACACTGGGCAAAGAGCTACAGACTCCCCCTGTGTTTGGTTGATCATGAGGTGCCCAGGAGGGAGGGTGTGTTCTGGCCCTGGCCCGCCACCCCAATAGAGCCTTAAAGAAGCCAGAGGAACCCTTGCATCATGATGGCAGCCATTTTCAACGTCAAGACTCCACAGCTTGTCAGAGAAAAGCCAATCTCAAGCCCAGCTCTTCAGAGCTACCCCCTCCAACAGAGAAGCCTATTTCGAGCCCAGGTATGCTAGTCTCAGCAGCTAAAGCACCAGCCTTTCATGAGATGCAGCTGGGATCCCTTTTCCCCACGTCTGTCCCATCCAGGAGGCCCAGTGGACCCGCCCACAAACTGCTCCTGGGCTGTCAGTTGTGAACCAGAGATACAGATACACGGGCAGAACTGCTACCAGCTCTCCCAGTTGCACGTGGCCCCTCTGAAGCCACATGTTATATCAGTAAATGCAAGAACTTAGAGTGCCCACACAGCAGAGCCTGGAAAGCTACCCATGTCATATTCGATATGCCAAAAACAGCAAGAATAATAGACCTCATTCCCATGACCTGAACAAATGGTTTGAGGCTCTTCATGTTCCTGGAGTGAGCATAGGCCCTTGTGCTATAAAAGCATGCGACAGGCATGAATGGAGACATTACTGGCACCCACTCGAGCAAATCGATGAACAACGGGAAGACAAGTGATACAAGTGATCTGTGTCAACCATGAAAGCAAATTCTAATGCTTATCAATTTCACACAAAAAACAAGACTATAAAAGTGCTTGTAAAATATAAAAGGAATTATTAAGCAAGACCATATCCTTCAAGTAAAATATAGAGATTTTTTTTTTTTTACTTTAGCCTTGTTGAGCAGCTGTCATAAGGAAGAAAAAACAGAATCTGGCATGGCAACCTAGATACCTGAAATTTAATTCAAGCATACCTTCCGTCTGAATATTCCACAGCACTGACCCTCTGCAGAATATTATATGAATAATATTTAGGTAGATATAACCATTCCATTGGTTTATAATAACCCATTTCCCCTTCTTTTTCACACATTCTGAACAAGTAAACTGTCCTATTGTAATAGAAAGAAACGCATGTATCAGAAACTTCCTGCCTGCCTGCCCTTCCCTTCCTCCTTTTTATTTATTTTTTTTTGCTTCCTCCCTTCTCTCTTGGGCCAAATCCAGCAGTACTAGTTCTCAGGCTTACACTAACTCTGTGCTCAAAGATCACTTCTGGAATTGCTGAGGAGGTGCTAAGGATGTCATCATACCCTAGACAGCTGCATATAAGATAAGCTGCCTTGTCTGATATATTAACACCCCGACCAAGATATTTTCTTACATGTGATTAAATGCTTTGAAATATTCAAATATTTATTGCCTGAATCTAATTGCTAATCAATTCCCCAAAAATATATTACCTTACATTTTTCATTCAACGATGTATGTTTGAAATATGCCGCTGGTCATATTTGCCCCATTTTTATTAAAAAAAAAAACTGACAAAGGGGAAAAATAAAAGGCAAACTTTCGTCACTTGCAAATACAATATTGTTTTTTTCTTGATGGATATATGATCTCCATCCTTAGAAATTATTGATTTTTCTGTACAGATAACAGTTTTTATGCTATTGATTAATAGTTATCAATTTGCACGTTAGCATTATTATAAAAGTAGTAGATAAACAATAAGTCTTACCTTGAAAAAGTCATGGTTGCACCATCCTCCACTGCTCCGTACTCTATCTTGGTTTGTTTAGCTAAATCATCAGCAGAGTCAATAGGGGATTCCATGCGTTCCACTGTCAGAAAGGCGGCTAAGTTAGCAGTATACGAAGAAATGATGATAAGTGTGAAAAACCACCAAATGCCTCCCACTATCCTGGTGGAGAGTGCTTTGGGCATGAGCTCAGAACCTAACAGAGATCGGAGGGAAGAGGTGAAACGAATACAGAGAATTTCATCAGCAGTTAGATAATTTTGCTCACAGTGGCAGAATGGAATCACTGTGTAGTGAAACCTTAAGTCAAAGGTTTATGTATTGCTTCTAGTAAATAGGCAACAACTGTTGGGAGAACAGAGGCTAATTTCAGATAACTAAAGATTCTCTTGGACACTTGTTTTTAAGTATAGCGACAGGAGACTTTATAAAAACAGCACAGGAAGAAAGGAAATAAATATTTTTCAGTTTATAAATCACATGGCTACTTTTTCATAGTCATTAGTCACATTAATTTTAGAAGAAATGATTTAAGATTGGCTCAGATATACGTCTTAGTAAGTGTATGTAAAAGTTCATTTTTCATGGCATGAAACTTAAAAACTATATTTACTTTAAAAATAAAATATTAAGTTGATTTTTACCCATATTCCTTAAAATATGGGGGTTAGTTGTATTTTTTGTTTTAAAATAAAATAGGGCGTTATTTCTAACTATGTAGAAGCAAATGTCTCCCATCACTACAGTTAGGTTCAATGAGGGAAATCAGGTTAAGAATAATGCTTAAATTGTCAAAAATGTATTTTTACATATATATTTACAAAATATAATAAAGGATATGGCTGGAGTTGCCTGTTCATGATAAATGGGATACAACGGTTATGTTTATGTTTGATTTTTATTGAATAACTATAAAACAAAGACTTAGCAATTAAAAACATTTTATAGTTTGGCATACTATTTACATTATTTATATATATATATTCACAGTTTTAATGTTAAAGTGAAGACATATCAGAACATGTGATTATTTTTACAAGTAGAGAATGCTATAATATGGGTAATATATTACTTCTCACTTTAATCTTCTTAGTCCTGAAATCAAGAAAGCAGTGACTATAAGGTTTTAGTTTGTATTAGAATTTTAGTAAAATGGAGTGAAGCAGAGATGGACTTTAATTTTTGACTTATTTTAAAATCATATCTTTAATAAAATTAATTATTCAGTATGATTTTAATAGATTTTATGATGGAATAAAAATACAGAAATTACTAGTGTTAACATCAAAATGACATCATCACTGGATTATGAAAAATAGCCCATCTTACACTGCAGTTCATTTTACCCTTGCAATTTCAAACAAACAAACGAAACTTGACAAAGCAGTAGACTTGGACATGACAGCCAACTCCAGCTCCAGACTCTGCCTATCACTCTATTAGAAACAAAAACAGAAAAGTACCTTTCTGGCGTAGTTGCTCCTAGGCCCTGTCAGACACACACTCCAACACTGACACACTAAAATACTCCTGAGATGATCAGCAGCTTTGGCTGCTCATTCTACCTTATGATTAATTTTTTCAAAGCGAAAACACCAGTAAAATCAAACAAGACTGGGAAAGAAAAGAACAGTGGAGACAACTGACAAAAAAGGCCCAATTACCACAAGTTTGTATCTTACCCATGGATTGAAAGTGAGTACCTTCTAGGCTTGTGAATCAGAGCCTGGTTAGGGGCTGACTGTCATGTACTCAAGGTAACGTCATGTCCAGCACTATATCCCACTAATTCCTGGGGAACTGGGCATCAGCCAGAATAGTATGGGTTCCTCTTTCATGTATCCACCAGCAGTAAAGGAGTTACGTGGCAAAGCAAATGTTTATTTGAATTTTTCATTGTTTGGAGAACTGGTCATCATTTTCAGAGATATTAGGTATAATAATATATCTAAATGGCTATATATATATATATGTATATATATATATATATATAAAGTTTACCCTACAAACTTACAATTCTTGAAAACTTCCAGTCATTTAATAAATAAATTGAAATATTAAAATTTTTTTATTTCTCAAAGTGGTAGCAAGAAGCATAAAAATAAGCTTATGATTAGATATTTACAATGATTGTTTGTTTGGATTACTAACAAGTGACTAGCAGGACTTTCAGGCTGAGCTGTACTATCCAAGGTTACTCTTAAGAGATGTTTATGCATTATTTCATTTGACAATGCTTTATTCACTTTTAGTAGACTGAAAGGATTCCATTACTAGTGTTTAGTGTGGAGTAAGCCTAATAATTAAAAAAAGGGGCACACAAAATGTAAGAAAGGGAATATTGAACTACTAAATATTGTATTAGGAAAGAGATGCCAAATATGTAGATTTGAACTTGTAAGTGGAGGTCTCTGAATTCAAGTTTCAGTTTAAATATCTAATATATAGAGAGACATAGATAGATATGCGTATACATATGTGTGGATGCTATTATTTTTTTATTTTTATTTTTTGCTTTTTTGGGTCACACCCGGCGATGCTCTGGGGCTACTCCTGGCTCTGCACTCAGGAATTACTCCTGGCGGTGCTCAGGGGACTATATGGGATGCCGGGATCGAACCCAGACCGGCCTGGGCGGGTCGCGTGCAAGGCAAACATGCTACCCGCTGGGCTATCACTCCAGCCCAGGATGCTATTATTTTTAAAAGGAAAATTTATTTAATTTATCTTTGATTAAAATGTATTTACTAAT
>JAJIBD010038187.1:0-152500 GCA_021461705.1 Cryptotis parvus | reverse complement strand
TTTTGTTTACTAACACATTAGCTACATTTTATATTTTGACATACTGGCAGTATCACAATTATTTTTCAAATTATCATCATAGTAAGCCTTATTGGACTTTTTTAATGTTGATATTAAAATAATTTATTCATAAGTATTAAAACTTTAAGAAACGATTAAATTCATCTGAAGTCTAAACTATTTTGACAATCTTATCTTTGCTATGTATTTTGACATAGTCACCCTATTTCTGATTTTTGCTGACAGAGAATGTATTCCTTTTATACTGTCATGGAGAAATGCTCAAAGAAAAAGTCTCTTTTGTGTGTGTGTGAACTAATACAGTATTGTTGAGATAAAATAAATCGAGTTGATAAAAGTTAATACAAAATACCAAAACAGAAAATGAAATCTTATAATTTGAACTGCCTATTTAGTATTAATTCCTAACTTTTTAAAGTTCAGGATAATAAAATTACTGTATAGGTTCATTAGAAATAATAATCAATGATAATAACATATGACTTTCGAATGTAACATATAAAATGGATTCTTCTTAATGCTGGTATAAATCACAGAATTTCAGGGCAAGAGAATTCTATAAAAGTGCCTTAACATCCTAAAACTTAGTTTTTCAGGTCTTACAATGTAACTAAAAAGTTAAGAAATGCCAATTTGTCCAAGACAAACATTAATAGTTTTTGTAGTATTCTTTACCAATGAAGAAAACTTACTGAGAATTATCTTTATGGCCATACCATTAAGTTCAGAAAGAATAATTTATTTTTATTTTATTTTTAGATTGTAATACATTTATTTTTTATTTTTAGTCTTTTTGTTATTCATCATACTTTACTTTCTAAACCTCTACTATTTCAATACATTGTCATCCTTAAATTCATATTGCAATCACTATAATTATTTTATATAACTTACCTAATTTTTAAGAAATAAGAATGATGGATATATTGTATCAATTGCTGTTAGAATTTTACCCTATTGTCAGTCAATAACAAAGAGCATGAAAATATTTTCTACTGCTTAGAAAATCAAACTAGTGTTATTTAAAATTTGTGTAGGAATTAAAATACTCAAGACCACACTAGAATTTTTTAACAGAGTATATGGGAAGTAATTTAAGAATCTGATGCAAAGACAAAACTCTAACTGCAGTTAATTTTAGTTACTTCCAAATCATTAATGAGTAGGATATAACTTATGGCTGTATCGTGTTTTCTATGCCTAGATGCAAAGATTTTATAATGCAAAATAATGAGGTGAATGAAGTTAAACTATGGTTAAGAAATGAAATGAACAGAACAATTTGGAAACTGTCATTAGCTAAATTAGGAAATAATATACAAGTTTGTGATTTAAATAATTAACAACTAAACTGCACAAAATAGAATTAGTTAAATTACATGCAGATAATTCTTGAAAAATATGTCATTCATAAACCATGATCTCATTTAATAGTAGATAAATTTGGCTACAACAAATTAACTAGTTATCACTATTTTAATGATTTATAAACAGTGACAAAATGATATTGAGAGAAATAAAATTACTTCAATACTTCAATCAAAGTAGCTCTTACATTCTAAGAACTAAAATGTCAATAGACTCTTCGAACAATCATCATTATCCATAATCAATGTCAACTGGCACTTGTAATCTCTGTCTACATTCTTTATAGTTCTTTGCTCCCTGTATTAGGCTGAATATCTATGCATAGCTCTGAACATCACCTAAATTTCAACAGTGCACTATTCTTTATTTCCAGCTACCATTAACAGATTTCCAAGTGGGTTGCCCATCTTTGAATGAAAAGCAGTATGACAAAATACAAAGTGGTCATCATTCCCAAGTCTATACTTGATCAATTTTAAGAAAACTTATATATTTCATTCATTCAGATGAGAATTTTTGACATTACTGGTTATTCTACTTCAATATACTGACATAGTATAATTCCAATGTTTGTTACATCTGTCCCAATTTTGTAAACTCCCTCTCAAATATTCATATCAGTTATCTTAGAAATATAAAATAGCTCTACTTCAGCTCTACCTCAGCATTTTCTTGATTCTCCTAAAAATATTACTTTCTAATCATCTACAACCCCATCTTCTAATTTTCCAAGTTTTTTTTTCCACTGCAGAGTTATCTAACAATATTTTCTACTGTGCATTACTTGTATTACACACAAAGACAAACCTTAATCCAGTCATTTTAGGCACTGCTTTCCAATGACCTTGGCTCACTGTTAATAACATGATCTTGTTTTAAAGAGGTACAAGCAAAAACTGAGAGTTGAGAAGTATATGGGATGAGACTGGAAATCCCCTCCCCCACAACGAGTAATGCAATATACTGAGAGTTAAAACAGCATTTCACAGTTTATTTTACTGAAATTTGACTCTTTTGGTAAATTTGCTAGGCACTTTTTATATAAAATCTTCAGAATATCTGATCCAGTTAGTGGCATTCTAATATGTAATGTAGTTTATATTTAGTTTACTACAACACATTATATAGTTGTGTCTATAGTGCCCTCTGTCTTCTGTGTCAGCATATGTGTGCTTCTTTTATTCTCTGAGTAATCAAACAAGGCACATGAAGTATTTTCTTTCATTGGCTCAGGGGTTGCGAGTCTCAAACTGCTTGACTTCCTGGTCAAGCAGTTTGAAACTCTTTGTACTCCTGAAGCAACCAGATGCCATTGGGATACACTGGCACGTGATAGGGTCAAATGGAAATATTACTGGCGCCCACTCGAGCAAATAGATGAATAATGGGATGTCAAGTGTTCAAGTGATTGAGTTAGGGGTTGCTCCCAAGCAATGCCAAGAACTTGAACACTCTTCTGACAATATTCTGCTAACCGACAACAGTTTAAGGCAGGGCATGAGAATACAATGTTATCAGAACAAGCAGTTACCAGAGATTGCTCAGGTCACACGGGCTCCAATTGGAAGCCTCTAAGGCCACAAGCAGTGGTGCTTGGGAGTTTCTAGGGCTGTACCAGTAATCTTTGGAGCAACATGTGTTCAGGATAGAACAGAAGTGGGAGACAGGCAAGAGAACATCTTAATTCCAATATTTTCTCTTCAAATTCCACATATTTTCTTTCCTATGAAATTGTGGGCTAAATAAACTCATTTTTATCTAAAAGCCATGAATTCTAAAAAGGAACAAAATAAAGTTTTTTGAAAAGCTTATATGGCACTTCTGTTTGGATTATTTTTAGTGGCAAATGGTAAAGAATAAAAATTTTCACTGGGTTAGATGTATTCTCATGACCTGCTGTCAGGTTAGCAGAATATTGTTAGGAGTCAGAGGAAGGTAAATCTTGGAAACGTTTACTATCTTAGCATATTTAAAAGAAAAAATATCTTTAAAAGTCAAAATCTGCTATAAATATTCTTCCTTTTAAAATATATTTTGGTATTTGATATGCCAAAAACCAGTAACAATTATAGACCTCATTCCCATGACCTGAAGGAATGGTCTGGGTCTCTTGGATTCCCCGATGCCCTTGGGGCATGCTACAGGACATATGGAGATGTTACTGGTGCCTACTCAAGCAAATCAATGAACATTGGGAAGACAATGGTACAAGTAAAGTGATACTTTTAAAAGATGACTTAATCCTACTTCAATATCTCTTAAATAAGATACCTTAAATCTGCAATATATACACTAAAGATAACTTTGAATATATAAATAGGAATTTACAATTTTTATAAACACATGAAATTTTTAAGTAAATTTTTACAAATATTTATAGGTCTTTCCTTCATTCAAAAGAGCTGGTACTCCTCTAATTTACATGAAACTACACACTAAACTATGTATTAGACATTGCATCAAGGGTGTAAAGAATCAGAAGTGACAATCAACCTGTGGAAATTCAAGACTAGCTGTAGATTTATGAGAGCAGAATTTGGGTAGAGGTTATACCCAGTATATTATCAAGCTCTATGTATAGATGTTGCTCCAGGGAAATGGAGTTTGGGGTTTGAACGCAGGATGGGGGTTTGAACCCAGGGCTCCTTCAGACCATTCAATTAACTCCCAACCAATGAAAGCAAAATTTAAGAAATGTTTATATGGGAAAAACATATGAAAACTCTGAAATATGTTTAAAATGCATGAAATGTACAATTATAGACTAGAAATACAGTATAGACAGGCACTGTTGAACAAGCAGAATTCCTGAGAGATGTTTTCATTACTAATAGTATTCTTATCTCTAACATTCTGGAGTCTTCTCTCTCATCCTCACTTTTCAACCTATAAACTGATTTCCAGCTTCTAAAAACCACTAAAACTATCTTCTAATCTTGATATCCAAGATTCATTCTTTAGAAATCTTTATATGAATTGATTGATTAGTTATCTAATTGTAGCACATTATATGATTAATTAGTTAAATAGTACAAACAAGATAGGATATATGTTTCTAAGTATATCTTTGTAAAAGAGTTAACAAAGTAATGCAATTGGTTTTTCAATGCAAATAATTAAATTACAATAAAAAGAGCCTGTTAGCACCCATTTGCATTTATCATTTACTCTCTTATTTGAGGGGACTGAAAATTGAGTAAAATAGACATATATTCACATAGAGTATTTCAGATGGATGTTTAAATTAGAATACTTATTAGTAACACATGTTTTATAATATGAAAACACATCTTTAGTAAAATATAAATAAAACATAATGAAGAATGTGATATTGGTTCTGTACAATTAACCAATCCTGTAAAAATGTAAAGAGTTTATGGTTGTTGCAGAAACCCCAAACTGGCTATAGAATAGAATGCTATAATTGATGCTCTGAGATCTCTTTTATGTCTGGAATAAGTTATTCCTTCTACCATCATTTTCATCTTCTATGAATGTCAACAACTCCAATCTGACTCTGATTTTAACCATTGTAATTTATTCTTTCCATTCCATATTATTTCTTGTGCACTGCTTTCCTTTAATAACATAAAACAGCAGTCAAATTTAAATTATAAGAACCAAAACAATACAAAAACTTCAAGACTTACACAATGATTAATAGGACTACTATATAAGTGAAATAAATACACTGATGGTTAAAACAAAAGTGATACTGACTATATACAAAGATATGTAAAGAATTGTCAAGGTTTGAATGCTGATGTTTCTACAATTTTACTTTGCATCCTTTGACCTATGGTCGTTCTATTTTTTTTTTGGTTGAAAGTCTACGAATTTCTTTGGCCCTCTTCTATTTATTTGTGTCAATTTTGTATAAATGACAAGGTATATCATTTAAAAACAATGCCAGCTAGCTTCCATAATTTTTACTTAATAAAGAGACTATATTTGAACTATTTTCACTTAAGTGTGCCACATTTAAATGCACAGATTAATGTTCCATATTTATATTACATGAGGAATATTTTCACAAAAAACAAAACACGTTCAAAAAATGACAAACTGCTTAACTTTGCTTCAAGGTAATGACATTGCAACTTTGTCTTTTATTTTTTTTTATTTATTTATTTGGGGGGGGGTCACACTTGGCAATGCTTCAGGGTTACTCCTGGCTCTTTACTCAGTAATTACTCCTGGGGGTGCTCTGGCGACCATATGTGATGCCAGGGATTGAACCCAGGTCGGCCCATGCAAGGTGAACATCCTACCTGCTGTGCTATCGCTCTGGCCCCACACCACCTTTGTCTTTTAATTTTAGATTAAAATTTTGCATGCTATGTAAATTTTTTTCATTGGAAGCCAAACGAAAAGAGCACTATAAAAATGATAAAAGTAATAATAGTAGATTTGTATGTGAATACTGACTTAGAAAATTCAACGATTAACTTGTAATCAGGAAGTCTGACATATTTTATGAAAATGAGAAATCATATACTTAGATAATTTTATTAATATTGGAACAAGCTTTTTAATATATTTTTATTGTAGAGGTAGGTAATATATTAAATTGATATATATTTTGCTGATAATTCATTTAATGTTATTATTAGGGTGTCCCCAATAAGTGCTCAAAAAGTCTTGAAGACTCTCAGAGATTTTTCTCCATCCAGGATATCAAGAGCCAAAAATGTTTAAGTCAGGTACTATATGATTACTTATTTATCTTCCACAGTTGTTTCCTAAAAACTTCTTCTACAAAGTTCAATAGGAAATAGCTGTTGAACTTTGTAATTTAAAGAGAAACAATTTAAAGAGAACTTTGTTTCTAAAATCTGCTATCCTTTTATGTATATTTATCAAAGGAATGTGAACTGTTAAAACTGTTATAGACAATACAAGCATATACAATTATATGCCTATTTTATAAAGAGTGGCTCTGCGACCACTTGCCCTGTATACATTTTGCTTAATTTATGATCAAAGAGATCTGACTTAATTCTTAAATTGTCTATTCTTGGAGGCCTGGAGTGGCAATACATTGGGTAGTGTTTTAGCCTTGCATGAACCGCAAACCCAGATTTGACCATCAGCATCTCATATGTTCCCCTGAGTACCACCAGGAGTAATTCCCAAGTCCAGCGTCAGAAGTAACCCCTGAGCATAACAGGGTGTGACCCAAAAAACTGAAAAAAAGTATAGTTTTGGAGCCAGAGAGAGAGAGAGAGAGAGAGAGAGAGAGAGAGAGAGAGAGAGAGAGAGAGAGAGAGAGAGAGAGAGAGAGAGAGAGAGAGCACAGGCGTAAAGACACTTGAATTACATGTAGTCTAACCCAGTTCAATCCTCTTCACTTTATATGGTCCCTTGAGCAACACCAGGAATGATCCCTGAGTGCAGAGCCAGGAGTAAGTCTGATAATCACAGTGGCCATCAAACAAATGGAATAAGGAAACCTGATGTTAAGAAGGAAAAAAATGATCATCATTGTCTACCAAAGACATACTTAAAGGGACATTTTACACTTTTAAAGATGTTTTAATGTAAAAGATTGTAGAATTTTTCTTTTAGTCAATCAAATAAGGCATACCAAAACAGATAAATGCATAAGGAAATTTAAGGTAGCTTTGATAAAAATATTTAATATTCTTTCATATTAACTTAAAATTCAGAAAATCATATTATTCAAACAGTTGTATTTTTATTGTTGTTTTGGGGGCAACACCAGCTAGTGCTCAGGGTTTCTCATGACTCGGTACACAGAGATAACTGGCAGTGCTCGGGGACCATATGTGGTGCCTAGGATCTTATCCGGATTGGGCACATGTAGGCTAACCTGTTATCCCCTATATTTTGTCTCTGGCTTGTATTTTTTTTATGAAACAATATTTCCTATTTTAATTTTATTATTGAGATAGCATGAATCTCAAAGTTATTCATGTTCATGATCAGGTTTCAATCATACAATGTTCTAACGCTTAAAAATTTTTTACAAAGTTAACCGAGAAAGAAATCCGAACAAATCCATAAAGTTTGATCTACTTTCTGATCTGATCTGAGTTCAATTCCTAGTACTACAGAGTCCCTGGGGCATCACTGAGTGCAGCCATGGAGTCCCCCAGCACTACTGGAGTAGCCCAGGTATTCCTGACACCACAGGGACCAAACCGAACTGCATCCTCAAGCTCGTGCTTTAAGCCACTAGTCCGGTTGTCTTAGAATCAATGGTACCACCCCAACCTCTGGGTCCCCAGGCCTCCTGAGCGCTGCTAGAAAGGTCCCTCCCCAAAAACATCTTAAGACATAAAAGTAGAATAGCAGATTATTATAGATATTAACTACTACCACCTACAAGATGGTCAGACTTCCTTGTTAAGACCCTGAAGGAACGGTTTGAGGCTCTTCATATTCCTGAATCAACCAGATGCCATTGGGCTACATTGGCACGTGATAGGGTCCAATGGAAATGTTACTGGCGCCCGCTCGAACAAATCGATGAGTAACGGATTCAAGTGATCAAGTGATATATGTAAAGATATGAATTATTTCTTAACCATATTCACATTGAGTTTTTTGCTTTATCACTTTCTTCTAATTAGATATAAAAATTAGGAAAAAAGCTAAAATTTGGAGAAATAATATATTTGAAATTGTAATACCTTCTGAAACAAAGAATTGTCAGCTGACATTTAAAATACATAATTCAAATAGTAGCTGTAAAATTATTTCTTTATGTTTGACCTGAAAAATTATGTTTAAGTGCAAAATGATTTATTTATCTCTAAGTTATATTTATATTTTTATTCTTTAATATAGAAAATATATCTCTAATAATATTTATATTCCTTGTCAAGACCCTGAAGGAACGGTTTGAGGCTCTTCATATTCCTGAATCAAGCAGATGCCTTTGGGCTACATTGGCATGTGATAGGGTCCAATGGAAATGTTACTGGTGCCCGTGCGAGCAAATCGATGAATAACGGGATTCAAGTGATCAAGTGGTCAAGTGAATATTTATAATTATTCTCTCATTCTTTATTTTATCAAGTGGTCAAGTGAATATTTATAATTATTCTCTCATTCTTTATTATATATTAAATTAATCTTAGCAATTCAACTTAATGATAAAGTTTTATGACTATATTTTCTTAGACTGAATGTTTTGAATAATTATTTAATACATGCTTTTATAAAAGACAGTACTGTATAATTTTGTGTCTCAAAACTGAAATTATTAAGGAACTGAAGAGACAATAACAAGGTAGTGTGGTTGCCTTATATGTTGCACATCCATTTTCTATCCGCCAAACTCCATATAGACTAATGAGTCCCACCAAAACTCTCTCCTGAGCACAATGCCAGAAAAAAATACTTTAGTAGTGCTGGATAGGGCCCATGAACCAAATGGGTGTAGGAGAGATATAGGGTTGTTGAGGTTCTCGCCTTGCAAGAGGCTGATCTGGGTTTGACCCCAGGTATCCCACATGGTCCCCAGAAGGAGGACCCCTAGTATCACTAGTATTATCCAAAAGTATGCTCAATACACCACCTCAAAAAAAAAAAGATAGAGAAAAAAGTGCCTGCCAAGGCGGAGGTTGTGGGAGTTGGCAGGAGGGAAACTTGGAACATTGGTGGTGGAAAAGGTATACTGAGGAGGAGTTGGATGTTGCAACATTATATAACTCTCAACCAATCATGAACAACCTTGTGTGTAGATCACTGTGATTCAATAAAAAATACCCCACTGAACACGTTCAACGTTATCATTTTTGTCGCTGCCACTTATTTTGATATTGCTTTCATTTGGAACATTTTTAACTTCTAACCCAGAGAATGAATACAGTATGTATGTATACATACATACATATGCATAAATCTATGTGTACCTTGTGTATATATCTTATAATTACATAAGGACTAATTGCCATACATTAAAAATGCATTTTATCTTGTATTTTGATTTATTGAAATAGATTTTCTTCTTCCAAGCCAATAATTCAGAAATGTGACCATGACTGAAGGCCAAGAATTCCATTTGTCTGTTTATTTCTCTAAGCTATCAGTTCTTCAATTTCTCAAAATATTTTTTATCTTAAGAATGACTAGTTGTTTCGCTAAATACTGTTAAAACTATTTCTAGAAGTAAATACCTCAATTTTTTAAATTATACATTATCTTACTTTAAAAAGAGTTGTATTTTTCCTGAGTTGCATTGACCTGACTGAATTGTCTGAGGCTCTTCGTATTCCTGGAGCAAGCAGATGTCCTTGGGCTTCACTAGCAAGCAACAGGAACAAACGGAAATGTTACTGATGCCTGCTGGAGCAAATTGATCAACAACGGGAAGAGCGTGATACAAGTGATTTTTCCTTTAGCATCCCAAAATTTTTCTGATCACTCTGAAACGATCTTAGGAATATATTTAAAACAAGCCAATCATTCTTCCCTGTTCCACTGTATAAGAATACTCATGACTTTATTACAATACATTTACGAATATTTAATATAAAATCCATTCGACATTGTTTACTAAATCAGTTAAACATAATCTTATTAATGATGTATTATTTCTGGTGTAATTCCTGGTTTTATTTAGTGTATCCTTTTGGGGAGATATGATTACCAAACTACATAGTATACCTTGGGACTCATGTCCCAACTTGTGAACCTGACACAGCTCTGGTGGGTAATGTAGTGCTTTTTATGTTTAACTGTGCTGTGTTCTTTCAGTGCTGTGCCTGTAGTTGCTGGAGAGGTGTTTTTAATCGGGAGGTGCGGAGGGGATTAATGCAGTGCCCAGCCAGTATCAAATTAAGGTTGTAGCACACACAAAATGCTCTCTAGTCCTTTGAGCTGTTTCCTTGGCCCTTTAATAGTCCTTAGAATCCCTGTTTCCTAATAACAAAACATACCTCATAATGTCTTTTCTGATAAGAACACTTAAATTTCTTTATTTCATTTACCTAATCTATCCTTATTTGCTGACTTTTGTAAGTTTCCACTATTATGTTCTTTCTCTTAACTCTACATAGATATGTTTTAACTCAAATAAATGAACTCACTTCATTTATGTATATATGTATATACATATAATATATGTATACTATATGTTATACAAATTTATGAATTAAAGCTACATTATCCTGTATATTTATTCATTTTTTAAATTTTATTCTCTTCCCCCTCATATATTATTCCCATTATCTGGTCTAAGGTCTCACTGGCTCAATAGTAATGAAAAGAAGTTATAATGAAGGAACAGTTAAGCTAACAGGATCAAATATTTTACCTCCTTATCATCTTAGATATAAATATTGATCCAAAAACTATATAAAATAGTGTTGAGAACAATTTTCATATCAGTTGGTTTACAAAGATGATGCATATAACACAGATACCTTAATGACTAGTCTAACCACACATATTGGATTTATATTTTAAACCAAAGACATTACAATAAATAACATTGTTAGACTCTTCTAAATTGGCTTAGAAACAAATAACACCTTGGAACAAAATAATAAATGACTATGAAAAGGTGGTCAAATGTTGCTGTAAAGTTTTAGGCAAACAAAGATGAGGGATTAGGAAGGAGAGAAAAAGAAACTGGAAAATATGTGCTCTATATTAAGCAGGAGATGACAGTAGAAGACAGTAGAGAAAAGAAAACAAATATTTCAATGAAATTTACTGTGAAAAATTTTAAGTTATTTCTTAATTATGACAATAAAATTTCTACTAAGTTTGTATCTAAAAAGTGAACAGGCATAGAATTAATGCTAAAATCTTGGTATGTTTTAAATACATTTCATTAACTTGCTTAATGAAAATGTCACTTTTAAATAATAAAAAGTAATGAAATAAACAGGTTCCTTAGAGAAGGTAGACAGAAAACAGATAGCATAATGAAAGAAAAGAAATCCTCGGAAATGGTGTAACCAAATATTATTTTAGAATTAAATAATCTTTGTGGTAGGAACAGCCAAGTTCATATTACATAGCATCTTTCTTATCTACAGAAGAACTGAGTATGTCCAGATAGTAGTATGCACAAAAGGAATGTATCTGCAGTCATTTTCTACTTTTGCAATGCAAATACCCAAATAAAATAAGTTTAACCAAATGCTATCTAAATAAAATAAGCATTTCATTCTAAGTTAAAAGACACAAACTTTATTTTGGCCGTTTTCCATTCTCACTTCTTCCTTCCTGGTACATAGCTACCTAATTCGCATTGACAAACCAGCAATCAATCAGGAGGATAAAATCTTTAGTCAAAAAGTATTGACTGATACAGATGGTGACTCCTCCAATACTGACTACTACAGATACTGACTACTCATAGATACTCACAGTACTAACTACCATAGGTCCTGGCTACTTTAGATAGAAAGGACTGAAAGTTTTAAAATTTTCAGTAGATATATCAATCTGACCCTGCTGACCCTGCACTATTATAACAATATCTTGTCATGTTCTCTAGTACCCAGAAGTGAGCTTTTACTAGCAAAATCTTTAAAACTGAATTCATAATTCAGTATTATGGATGTGAATTATTATGAATGTGAGTATATTATGAATACTGAATTCATAATTCAGTATTATGAATGTGCTTAGAAAAAATGTTAATACCTTTTAGAACTTTCATTAAAAATTATAAGCAGGGAAAACAATCCTATAATCAAAATTTTCTATGAAAATAATTAACTTTTTCTAATATAGTGATCAAAGCTCATGATTCAGAACACATCGGTATCTACAATGACTCATTTCATTATTTACTTTTTTTGGGGGAATCACACCCGCGACGCTCAGGGGTTACTCCTGGCTCTGCACTCAGGAATTACTCCTGGCAGTGCTTGGGGGACCATATAGGATGAAGGGGATCGAACCCGGCCGGCACAGGCCAGCCACGTGCAAGGCAAATGCCCTACCCGCTGGGCTATCACTCCGACCCTTGTCATTATTTTCATATATAATTTTATACTCAGTTAACTTAGACAATTATGCCAGTTAGTAAGATATCAAATTATTTTATGTGGAAATAGACAAATTAGCTACCTTTACTATTATTTAAAGTTACTTTTAAAGTTCTAATTGAGTAAAGAGTCTGCAATCTTGCCACTATTTTCCTGATATCTTTCTAGTTTGCCCTTACAATATGTGGACTACCTATTTTCTGATATTGACTTTTAGATAGAATTCTTCCACTGAGCATGTTATGTTTTAGGAACATGCTCTATTAGGGAGTACTGGCCTGTCAATTTTGTACCTATGCATTTTGTGAGAATGCACTGGGCTGCTTGGTACTGGCCTTACTGATGATACCCATACTGTGAAAGTTGGATGCTTTGACAATTAAATTATTGTAGCAAATCACTAAAAAAAAAACATATGAATCAAATTTTTATGCATATATTGTTCACTAAGTAACCAAGGGACCATTTAATTAACTTCAGGAACAGAAACCAGACTTGTAAAAGGATATAAGAATTACCTATTTATGAATGCTGTAATAATATGTGGTTGAACATATTATTTAGCAAAGCTAAATGAATTGGAACGGCTTAATGAGATGTTGACAATGATCAGCTTCAATGATTTATTATATATTAACAATAAGTGTAAACTTTAAAATGTAGTCTTAAGGAAATTAAATGACAATCTGCTACAATGTATAACTAGTAGTGATACATAATAGCGTTTCTTCACAATCTAAGACTTGTCAATTTCACTTAAAATTTATGCTTGACTTAGGAAATTAACTAAATAATAAGCTTATTTCTGTTCCTTGTGACATCACTATCTTAGGAAATACTTCTTTTAGTAATAGCTTCATGTTACTCCTCCATACAAGTTTTATACTAGTTGGTTATATTACATGATAAAAATATTATTATCTGATAATTTTAATACTTTTGAATGATAATTTGATTGCCATAACAGTGACTCATAATTTTATTACACCTAAGATTATTCTATTTTTTTAATTATAAAATTATATTCAGATGATGTGAATATCTAAAAATACTGATTTTATATAGAACAAATAATTGTGCAATAAAATATTGATAGAGTGGCTTTAAATTTGAAATAATAAGGAAAATGACTTTACATATAAATGGTTTACATATTAAAGAGAAAACATAGGCCTGTCAGGTCAATTTCTTACCAATATAACTATTTGTTTGCAATAATTAAACATTAATACATGGCTTTTAAAAATTTACATAAGAATAATTTACATTTGAAAGAATTCTCTCCTAGACTTACAGATGACAAGCAAGTGTTAAGCTTGCAACACACTTGCTAAGATTTTAAAAGCAGTAAATCCAGTATTAAAGGCTCAAGGCAGACTGTCCTCAGAGCAGTCAAGGAGTAATGTGGTTTCTAATAATAGAAAATGAAACAGACCCTGCTTTAAAAAGAAAGGATACTTAATAATTAATACCCATACTTAATAATTAATGATGTTATCATAAGTAACTTGAAGATTATATTGGAAAAGTAGCATCTGATTTTCTAGCATCATTTGAACAGTACTTAAATACTTTTAAATGATATGCAAATATCTAAATTAAGTGAAAAAAAAACTAGCTACCATAAACATGCAAGTTACATAAGGGTTCTTTTTCATAACTGAATTTCGAACTATGAACTTAAATTGAATAAAAGTTTCATAAGATTTAAAGACTTTACAAGTCTTTCTTCTCCAGATTAAATATCTTTTCAGATTATAAATATAATACTAGATATATCACAAAAATCTCAAAAATAAAGTATATAGCTTAGTATATAAAATAACTGAAGTATGTTTGGAAAGTAGTAAATATTTTTGTTTTCATTTAAAACTTTTCACTATGAAATTTAAAAAATTTTAGAATATTTTGATAGAAAGAACATTTTAAACATAACTTTTAATAGTTTCTTAATTAAAATTAATTAGAAATATTAAAATTTTGAAGCAAACATGCACTTCCTTAAATTTCAATATTCTATTTCCTTCTCCTTATACAAATAAAATTTTTAGTACTTTCAGCTTCTTTTTCTAAAATGATTTTGGTAATACCAGTTTCCACAACATATCCTCAGTCAAATAAGTTGCTTAATTCACAATGAAACATACCTCCCCAATCCCAATTCTCAATACCAATAATTGTAAGGGAAGCAGGGAAACACTTTACCTAATTTATGTTAAAATATAATATTCAGGTGCATATTCTGAACCAACTTAGATGACAGTTGTAGCCCTAATATTTATAATGTTTATCATGCCAGTAACATTAGAAATCTACAATTTCACCTTTGCTTCAAATATTGTTATTTAAGAAATTATATTATGTATTCATTAATCTTATTTTATAATCTCAAAATAACCAGATATTGGGGGCATATGAGAATGGAAATTTCTAAAATAGTTTATTTAAGGTAAGTAAATAACCTAATAAAAATAGTAGGAAACGTTATGTTGAGACTGAAGAGGGATGGAGGGATGGGGTCTTAGTTGTTGGAGATACCACTTTTAATATATTTTACAAGGTAATTAATATTAAAATTATATTTTATCATAATGTACACTGAATAAAAAGAAAAAATCACTAGATTTTAAATGCAGCTCTATACAACCACTTCATTAATATTTTGTGGTGTTGGAAGGGGGTCACAAAAGCTGTCATGTTCATTTCTGAGCTACCAAGCAAAATTGGAATGGTTGTAAAACCAACAAACTTCCAATGGAGGGAACATAACATCTTGCTTTATTATTCATTATCTAAGAGTTGTTAAGAATACTTTAATTATAGGTGTTGAAATCAATATAGCAATTTATGTCATCATTTGCCTTCTGGTTTACTAACATACAAGGTGGTGCTATAAAGCTCTTATCACCCAAATATCATACTGAGATTTTTATTACTAACCTGCCGAAGACATTTTTCATAAATATATATGTATATATGTATATATATGTATATTTATATATATACACCAAACAGGATATGAAAACAATTTAACTTGAATGATGTGACTATGTAATGAAATGTAAAAAATTATAGCAATTAAGGTGTTGTGGATATGCTCTAATGAATGAAGTTCCACTGGTTGATGACACTGAATTTCCTACTCATTAATTATTTGGACAAAGTGCATTATTTCACATAGCATGAAGAAATAGTCATATATTACCATTAAAAGTACATCCATACATTTCCTTTCATATTGATGAGACTTCTCCCACACTCAAAAAATTATGAAGCAAATAAAAGCAATATCAACAGCATTTTGAACTTCCAGGAAGGCTCTCAATGTGGTTTAATGCAGCTTGTAATTTCCAAGAAAAACAAGCATCCCTTGTTTTTAAGCAAGCATAAACATGTGTTGCTTACTAATGACTTTAAAAATGGTATTGGGGCCACAGCTGGTCGTGCTCATGGTTAACTCCCAGTACTGAGGGATCATTCTTGACATTGCTCCAGGACCTAATGTGCTGCCAGGTACTGAACACTGGTTGGCCTCATGGAAGGCAATTAGCTTTATCCCATGTACTGTCTGATTCATGACCTTTGCTTTCTATGACCAAGCAGTTGGAATTTTTTTTAGTTTTTTAATTTGCTGATATAAAGGGAAATAGAGTTCTTATGTATAGTTTATTAAAGTGATTTTTATAAACAATCACCTATAATCATAAAAGTATGTACAACTAAGTTGTAGTATAAACATTTAGTATAGTATCATTTTAAAAATTATAAGGTAGCTGAGGGTTTTCTTTACTCTTAACACTTAGAAGGAAAAAAGGTGGAAGGTTACTTTAGCATAATTATCAAAAGTACCAAGATACAAATTCCTTTTCTAATCACATTTGCTATTTTTTAGAACAACCTTCCTCCTTATAATATAGTTTGATTTAAATATTAGCATTAAGCATAAATAAAATAGTTCTAATTGTGCAGGGTGTACGATGGAGAGGGCAATATTTTAGCCTGTTTATTCCTTAAGATAAAACATTAAATATATAATTAGTGTGAAAATAAGTGACCAAATTGATCTCTCCTTGCTTCTCAAATATAAGTAAGCTATTATTAATATGTATTAGTTTTCTATACTTTTCTCTCTTATGATATTCCCATATGCCAATAGTCCAAGGAAATCAATATATGAAAACATCCATTTGACAGAACCATTAAATCAAATAATCTGTCTGATATAATTTAACACTCAAAAATGTTAATAATCTAAGTATCATGCCAGATATTGAAGGTGAAGACACTATTATTTTTCTAGACTTTTCATGACAGAAGTTAGTACTCTTATCATTGAGTAAAACATTAAGGAAAAACAAAAAGGTGAAATATCACCTTTTGATATCAGCTAGTGACATTTCCCTACTTCCTAGTCATCTTTGATTGGAATCTTACAATGACTCCACCATTTTCTATAAAAGCTTTGACCCTTCTTTAAAAGATATTTTAAATAAAACTATTTAAGAAAGAACTCCTGTAATGAAGAAAAAAAAGCTTTCTTGGGAGAGTTACTGATTGTGCTAACTATTCTTAGGTGACTGAAAAAAACTACAAGAGGTGAAGAATACAGTTCCCCAGTAGCTATATTAGCAGTGTTGGTATATTTTGAGAAGTAAAGCAGATTAAACTAGTGGGGATGATGGTTTCTTACAAACAATTCACAGAACTCTTTTTTATATGAATAGCAGCTTCCTAGAAAAAAATAAAAAAATGGTATATCACTTGGTGAAAATATTTAGATTTCTTTTATTTTGTTGGTTCTTAAGAATTATCTCAATGCACTTTCCTCACAATAAAAATACAAAAAATCCAACTATAATGTATGTGTGAAGAATTGGTTAACAGTAAGTCTTGTGCTCTTCATTGTAGTATTTTTATCAATTTAGTCCTTCAATCTTATCTAATAAGAAATGTGTAATAGATATGATTAATTGACAATGAAGCCCTTTTTTCCAATAAAAACATTTTCTAACAAAAGTATTACTTTTCATCATGACAGGAAGACTGTGCACATATGCATGTATGCGCATGTAAAATATACATGCTTGTGTTGTTAAGGTATTTATTAGAAATAGAGGCGCAATTGTTTTTATAGCATATATATATATATGCTATATATATAAAAGTTAACATTCAGCTTTAAGATTTGAGCATTACTTAGTTACTTGAAATGACTCTTTATACCCTGTCATTAACATAAACAAACTGGTTAATAGGAACAAATCATAATAGGATTTCCAATGCTCTCATAATTTAATTGTTCAAGCTATTTATTGTAGTAATAAGAGAGAGGAAACTGTCTTTTAAATTTAGAAGTCTTTACATTTATCTGTTGACAGATGCTAGAAAAGAAAACAGGGGAAATAACATATTCATTAAATTTGAAAAATAAAAATGGCCAACCGGACACTGTCTTATAGATAATTTTCTAACAAGCAAAAGATAACTTAATGTGAAAATAATTTGGAAATAAAAAATAACTTCTAAAAGATAGTCTATTTAAAGTTAATTATACTTTAAATTAAAGGCCAAAAACCATTTGATTATAAATTACTAAAAAATACTTTAAATGCCCTGTTTTTACCTGCTTTTGCTCATATTTTTTATTCTTATAAATGTTATCGTGATTATAAAAATAAGATGTGAGGGGCCGGAGTGATAGCCCAGCGGGTAGGGCGCTTGCCTTGCACGCGGCCGGCCCATGCCGGCCCGGGTTCGATCCCCGGTATCCCATATGGTCCCCTCGAGCACCGCCAGGAGTAAGTCCTGAGTGCAGAGCCAGGAGAAACCCCTGAGCATTGCCGGGTGTGACCCAAAAAAGCAAAAAAAAAAAATAAAATAAAAAAAAAAAAAAAAATAAATAAATAAATAAATAAAGCGTATAACTTAAATTAATAAAAAAAAAATAAGATGTGAAACATAGGTCTCTTCTTCATGCTGTGCATATAATCTCAGTCAAAAATCATTACTATCTAAAGTCATATTCATAGAAACAGTAAATGAATGATTGATTCAAATGAGTTTACAGAGTTTAGCTCTACAAGTATTAGAATTATTATTTTTATGATTAGTAATTCTAAATCTACTTTACTATATTACTGAACATTAATAAAACTATTAAATGAAAGAATTCAATTATTTTATAGTAGAGCTGTCAAGTAACTATTTAAAAAAATCTTCATGTACTATGAAAACACAGTTTAAAAGTTCATTTAGTTTGACTCAATGCTGACTTTTAGCTCCATAATTGAAATGACTGTTAATATATTAAATTTGAAAAATACTTTTTGCACATGTGAAAGGTATGTTGGCAAATAGCACTAGTTTTAGCAAAAAAAGATTTAAAATCCTAAAAATATTTTTATGGAGAAATAGATAGCAGACAGGCTTCCCTATAATTTACTTGAGCAAAATATGACTAAAAATAAAGGTTAAATATACCTAAGGTTTTGGAATGTAAAAGTGAATTCCTTTCTAGTAAGAGATGAGAAAATTGGTGGCAAAGACAAAACAATTGCCATTTCATTTCAAGTGACAACAGTCTTTGACAGCAGATTAGTTTAACATTGGACATCCCACCAAAACAGTTATCCATTTTCAAGTGCATAATAATTCATTGTTGCCCTTCATTGTACATTAAATGTCACCCATCATTGTGACAGGAATATAAAAGCTATTGCACACTAGTCAGGAGCCAAGATCAAAGCTGTTAAAACAAGCACTTTGGACACCATTTTCTAAACCAGGTTAAAGCAAATACACTATGTTTAGAAAATCTTTACCTTAGGCTATAAGAGAAATACATAATATTTTTGTAAGTATAGGGATGATGGTTTTGTAAGATGATGCTTGTCATCTTATGACCACAGACAATGTTAAAGCCAAATATATGGCAAGCTTTTCCAGGATGTCACTGTGAAAAATAAATCCTTCAGCATATTATTGGGAAACATCCTCAGCTGATGCGCCCAATAATACAATAAATAATATTTTAATAATGTAAAAATTCATGCAAAAGTTATTCAATGCAAATAATCAGAAGTAATCCTTATGTATGTTCAACTTAGAAAATCTAATCTTGGGAGCCAGAGAGATAGTACAGCAAGTTAAATGCTTGCACACAGTTCATCCAGGTTTGATACTCAGCAACACCAAATGATCCCACAAGATTGTCTCGAGTGATTCCTGAGCACAGCGTTGGGAGTAGTCCCTGAGCACTGCATGGTGTAGCTCCCCAAAGTTTACATTTCTTTTGAAATTTAAAAAGATTAAAAAATTACTATCAATTTCAGGCAAATAAATATTTGTTAATAAGAGTTATTCTTGTTTCAAATCTTAGGCTAGTCAATATTTGGATTGATTTTATCTTTTATTTAACATTGTTTCTTAAGTAAACTAACAAAGATTTGTGCAATGATATCCTTTCAAAAAATTAGTATTATTTTCTTATCCAAAATTTATTTTAGTTTAGTGACAACTCCAGATTAAAATGAAATATTATTATTTTTAGAAGACATATGTTATAGTTGTAATTTAAAGGGATCTATTATATACATACTACTTATTATAACAATATTACTTGGGCTTTAGTAAAGGAAATATTTGAAGCAAGGTGAAAAATCACTTTCTATTGTTAGTGATAAGTGGGTTCCCTAACCAGATATTTATTGACTAACTGCCATTTCTAATATACCTAGGTCAAGGAAAATTAAAAAAGGATAGAAGAAGGGTAAAAGGGGAGATGTGATTAATTCTCTAGACAAAGACAAGCTTTTCTGTCTAATCCTTAGTCAAACAAATGCTATTGTTAAGAGTAGGTGGCATATGGTCAGTTCATTCCTTGGATTCAGTACCTGAGGCAAATTTTTACTTTCAATTGCTCAACTAATTTAAATAAGCATGCTGATTATGTCATTATGCTATTAAAAATTCAAATATTTTCAAGAAATCACAGATTATGAAATATGTAGGAAAACGTGTAAGATTAGATATCTCCTAACCCTGGTTTATGAAGTTATATTTTTTTAAAGAATTTTTTGGATAACGTATTTTTTGTGAGATGAGGATTATATGAACATTTTAAAAGTACCACACTCACAATTTTAATCCATTAACAAACTTTAATTATTATTTAATTTTAAATATCAGAAATATAATAATATTAACACTATGATATAATAAATATTCATAAACTACATGATAATTCATCATGCCTGATATCTATTAGAGATGTACATTTCTTCCAAATAAAGCACATATTATGCCATTTTGTTAGGAAAATATATTTAAATCTATTGTATTTGCAAAAAAAAAAAATGTAAACTGTTGCAGGACACCTAAGACCCTCTGCATCTGCCCTGGATTGCTCCTGCAGAACACTTCGTACATAGGAGGGTAGTTTAAATGTGGCAGTTTATCTGACCATGTATTCTGTACTGGCTGGTATAAATATTCTCTCATGCTACCACAATCATCGTGAGACTAGCTAGATCTTACCAGAATATTTGCCTGGCCACGTTGGATCTCTAAGTAATTAGCCCAGAGAGAAACGCTGTTTGCCTCCAAACAAGCAAGCAAGCATGGTTCCCTGATAACTCAAAGGCAACTAAGATACAAAACTACCTTAAGTAGACGAGACTCTTGTGAAGACTTGGAGAAATATTTAACTGGCATTAGTATAGTCTTTGGTACAGAGACATGCCATCTCAGAAACCCCCTTCTCTACCCTATAAAGGCATTTCCAGGCAGATCTTGGATCAAGACATTAGGTGAGGTGCTGGGAGAAATTGCCTGAGGGCATCTGACTCTCCCTGCCAGGGGAAGTTACATTAAGCTTACAGCTTCTCCCAGCTCTGCTAGAGAGGCTTTGAATCAGCTCTGGGTTCTTGTAAACAGGTAGATGGTCCCTTGAAGTTGCTATATTTCTATAGAGCTATTTTCCTGTTTTCATATCTAGATAGCCCAGCCCACAATGGGCCGGGCTGGGAAGTTTTGGCGGATTTCTAGCTATAAAATAAGCTGCAAGAAGAAAGATGTCCCCTTCGCCATTTTGGCTTCCCTTGGTGTTTTGCTTCTCCATCCTCTCCATTGTGTGTTGGGCCTCAACACGTGGTGGCAGCCATCTTGGCCTACACGTGTCTGGGGCCTAGCTGGGAACCCACAGTCCGGAGGTTTTCCCTGCTCTTGGATTGTATATTGGAACCTGTGATAGTAAAGCCCTTTTAAAACTGCGCCGGATTCCTGAGTTTTCATCCATTCCCTGCCAGCTTTGGAGGTAGAAGGGAACTTGCTTCCCAGTACTGTTGGGGACCCCAGTGTCGTTCCCGACAGTAAACTATAAAAGATTTTAATTATATTCAAGGAAAAGGTATCCATTTAACATCATTAATTCATCAGTGATCTCTATGTAACATGATATAAACTTTCCTCAATAGTAACAAAGGTCAGGATCCACTGTTAATTTGAAAGGTAATTAAGTTCTACAATTGAAACCTAGACTTTTGTCCACATTTCATTGTCAAGAATTTCTTTCATGGTAATAAGAACTCAATATTTTTTTTCAGAGTGGCTATGAAAGATATAAATTCCTGGTCTTAGGGTTAGTTTAGGGTCTAAACTGATAAAACAGTGTCAGTTTTTGACGTCCTTTAATATGTAATTATTTTACAAGATCATAGCATTGAAAATTGAACCAAATATTCTGAGAATCCTTAAAGTTTTGATTTTATATCAATAAACCAATATAGATCAAATATAATATATTATTGAGGGGTTATCAAAATGGATGTTATAGAAATAGTAAGTTATAAAAGTGCATGTCTATACTGTAAGCTTCTACTTGAAAATGTACATTTAAGCTAAATTCAATATGAGGTTTTGAATCTGATTTGAGATTTGGTGCAGAAAAATCAGGCACACCTAAAATTTCTAATGCCAGCTTGTGGTAAACTAATAGACTCTGCTTAAGATCCCCTAAAATTGCAATTATCTTTGTTTCAGTTTGATTGTTGGCTACACAATAGCTTAAGAATTGTCTCAGAACTTTTCACTAGGCATATATATCCTCCCTACAACTTGTGTTAATATGGTTAAGGTGAAGGTGTTCTAAAGACACAAGAAAGGGTTTCTTTATATACTGTAGAATAGTTACACTTCTCTTTATTCTATAGTTGGACAGCTTATTTCTCTAGTCATTGAATTAAGATGTCATCTTCAAACAAATTTTTTGAATATAAGATAGGAAGACTTGTGTAAATTACTATAAAAAAGATGTATTTGTTCCAAAGATGCTACACAATGGGAAAACTACTTCATTTTAACATACATTAAAAACTAATGTTAAAAGTTTATACTCCATGTTCTTATTTCAGAAAATACTAACTTCAAATAAAATAAATATATATATAGGATGCTATAATACTTAAGAAAATGCAAGTAATGATTATTATATGAAGGAGAGAAATTGTTTATGTAGTTAATGGAACCAAGAGATTTGTATAATGTTTATTTATAAGTAGTTACTATTTTTAGACTAAAAATTTTATTTCTTTGAAAATGAGTGTGACTTCATTAAAAATATTAACTTACAGAAAATGTTTTAAAAATAATTTTATCAGAAAGAATTTATAATATAACTGAAAAGCTCTAAATAAATATTTAATTTGATTTTGGTAATGGGATGAACATATTTATATTTCTACATATAATCATTATGAAAAATACATGCAAGAATCTAATTAATTTTGGAATTAAGAGTTATTTTTGATAGCTGATACAATATATATAAAGATTATAATAAATAAGTTTTAATTTTCACTTCTACAGAAACAATGAAGTTGTAAAACCAATATAGTTGAGCAACCAGAAGACATTTAAAAGGTCTATAAATATATAAAATTATATTTCAATTATTTTCCCCTTTTTTTATTTTTTGGGTCATACCTGGCAATGCTCAGGGTTTACTCCTGGCTCTGCTCTCAGGAATTACTCCTGGCGGTGCTCGGGGACCACATGGGATGCCGGGATGGATCCCAGGCTGGCATGGTCCGGCCGCATGCAAGGCAAACGCCCTACCTGCTGCGCTATCGCCTCCGGCCCCTATTTTACCCTTTATATGAGAAATAAAATCAAATTTAATCTTATAATTATAATATTCCTTACATGCAAATAGAAGAAAAAATTGAGCAGATATGTGCTTATTGTATGAAAAAAAGAAAAAAAATTTATATAAGAATCATGATGGTCTTTCTGTTTAAAATGCTTATTTCTACTAAATTTTAGGTTTTTAAAATCTCTTAAACTTTACCGCTTTGATTTTATTGTGTATGATTTGGTTGTTTTGTGTCTGTATGGCTGTGCTTATGTGCAAGGATGAAACCAGGTCCTTAACATGCAAAGCATGTGCTCAATTTTTGAGCCATATCCCTGTTTTCCTGACTGATTTATTAAGTTAGCTGAGATACTTTATTGTTGTGAGTTTAAGAGTAGTCTTCAAAATGTGGAGCTAATTCATATACATAGTCATTTGAACTATTTAAAATCAATTTAATTTTCAGTTTCAATCAGGAGGACCATCAATGTCCTGATTGAAAACAACAAACTACCTCATTTAATAGCATATTGACACAATCAGCATGCTTTCTGCCCCCAAAAGGCATCTACTATATGTGAATTAGTGTATGACTCTTAAAAGCTTATTATTATTCAGTATCCCATGGGAAATAAAGAAAAGAAAAGAAAATTCATTGTGACTTTTGACAATTATTAGTTAGAAAATGAGGTAACAATTGCCAAAAAATCACAAAAGTGAGCATGTTACCTGGCTATGACAAAGAGCACACAACTGACACCCAAGTAAGCCAGCAGAATATACATCCAGATATCAGGGGAGAGAGGATTCAGGAAGGAGAAGACTCCTGGGTTTGTACCATTGGGCTTGCGGTACAAAATACTTATTCCAAGTGTCATAAAGGGCTTGGAAAAGTCGATGACCTTCTCTCGAACGTAGGTAATAGCCAGTGGAGCAACTGCAAGGTCAGCTTTCTGTAGAGAGAAGCATACAAAAATATAAATAGAAAGGCATTGGCTGCAAGTTTGGAAGAATTCTCTCCAAATTAAACAAAACCATGGCAATACAGGAGAATTGTCTCTGTAATAATCACATTACCATTTAATGTCCCCTCAATTCTCTAACTATATTTATTGTAACTTATGTTTCATGGCTACAACAATGCTGACTTTTATGATTTTGAGTACAAAATTACATACCTCAAAACCACCAAATATTCAAGGCTCACCATCACTGTCCTTATATCATTTCTTTAACATTTCTTTACACAGAAACAAAACAAGGAATAGAGAATATGAAATAATAAAAATATACATCTCTGATTTGGGAACAGAGATAATTATAAATATTTTTACATTGAAACTAGCATCAACATTTTTTGTCTCTTCTTTCCTTTTTTTTTTTTTTTTGATGATACCCAGAGATATTCAGAAGCAACTCATGACTCTGTGCTCAGCAATTACTCCTGGCAGTGCTCAGGGGAATATATGGTGTACCAAGGATGAAGCATAATCAGTCACATATGACACAAATGCCCTTCATGTTCTATTCCTGCTCTTGCCCAATTTTCTTCTTTTTTGCCCTTTTTGGACCACACCCGACATGGTCAGCTGTTACTCATGACACTGTACTCAGGAATCACTTCTGATGGTGTTTGGGAATCCATGGGATGTTGGGGATGGAACCCAGATTGACCATCTGCAAGGCAAATGCCTTATCCATTATACTATGTCTCTGGCCCCATGAAATATCTAATTTTCTCTCCTAGTCATTTCTATGTTTTTCTAGATAAGAAATTAGCATTTGTTATAAGTACATATAGAAAGATCATCTTAATGAAAGAAAACATTAAAAACTATTAGTTATTCAGTATCTGAATTATTATGTTATTCAAGTTTTTTTTATAACTGCTTTAAATCTAAACTCAATATCAGTTTGGTAGCTTATTCTTTATTCTAAAAATTCTTCTATTAACAACATACATATTGATAACAAATTTCAAAAACTAAAAAATATTACTTTTTTATCTGAGAAATAAGACTTTTTTGTTTTAAAATTATAAGGTATGTTTATTAAGTTTCAGCCTTTACATAGTTATTTTTAAAAAAGCAGTGCTTATGTTTACTGTCCTTGAGTTTTGTTTTTATCCCTCTAATTTGTTTTATGTTACTTAATGAAAATCCTTGCAGTCTTGCCTAAATCGCATTAGGAAATGAGTTTTTCAATTCTCATAAACTAGCTAATTTTCCACGGTAGCTTAAATATGTTAAATTACTAATGTTTTTCACACATCATGTTATAACCATCTGTCAGGGATGAACTTAAGCTCTAATATTAAAAGAAATTATAAAATTTTAAATTAACAAAGGCAGTGATTTCAGTCTATTCAGGGAAGCTATATTTCTGCATCTTTTTTGTTTCTATATTCATACTGAACATTTGAAAATGCATAAAAAATCTTCAGAATGAGAACTACACTTAAAAAGAAGTGAACTAAATAATGATATTTGACCTTTACTGTTTCCTTGGTTAAAAGCATATTATTTATTGAAGAACTCAAAGCAAAACATTTTTTAGGAGTCTGTTTTATATATGAAATCATTTTGAGAGTTCTGTGTTTGGAAACTGTACAGATGAGGGGCCTGTTTTCATTTGTTTGTTTGTTTTGGGGCCACACCCAGCAGTGCTTAGGACTGACTCTGTGGCTCAGGAATCACTCCTGTAGTGACTGGTTGACTAAATGGGGTGCCAGGTACAGAACTAGAAAGATTATTTTGTAAAGCGTTACAGGCAGAAAAAGACTCCTTCATTTTTTCCTTCCACCTTCTTCCTTCTTTTCTCTACCTCTTCTTTCTTTGTTTTCTTCCTTCTTCTTCTCCCTCCTCTTCCTATTCTTCTTCCTCTTCCTCTATCCTTCCTCCCTCTTTTCCACTCTTCTGCCTCTTCTATTATTTTTCCTTTCTAATTCTTCTTCATCTTTTTTAACATCTCCTCTTCCTCTTTCTTTCTCTTCATACTCCTTTTTTTTTTTTAATTTTGGGGTTCTTTATTTCCTGTCTTTAATTAGCACCAGGCCCTGCTCTCAGGGAACACCCCTGGCAGACCTAAGGACCACAGTTTTCCTAAAAGATGGAAAGGAAGTCACAATTCTAGGATAGCATTATATTTTGTTTAAGTAAGTATCAGCTTAAGAATAACACTTATATTGGTGGTGCAATAGACACTGTACTGTGTAAGAATAGTAACATCTAATTCATATACAATACTACTTTCATTCTAATGGTAAAATGAAATAATCCAAGAACTTAAAAAAAGAATAAAGTAACATTTGATATTTTTAAAAAAGGTGTCAAATGGTTAAACAAAACTAGTTCACTAAAAGACTAAGTGAGCAATTATGTAAAAAACTAAAGCAGTATATGAATAAAACAGAGAAAGAAAATATCACTTCTATCTCTTTGGGTCAGAGAAGACTCACTGATACGTGTTTGTGGTTTGAAGAAAAAAATCTGAAATGATGGAGAACTGAACTGAGAGAGTAATAGGAGGTGGAAAAGAGATTCTCAGAGTAGCAGCTAGCATTAAATGTTCCCGTGGTGATCCAAGACTCTTGTATGTTTTGCTTTGCTTGTATCATTGCCATTAATCCTCACAACAGTACCTGCAAATTGTACTGTGATTTTCTTTCTACAGATGGTAACAGCAGAATCATAAACATTTAAGGTAATTATAGTTTTGAAGATAATGTAACTATGTGCCTTCCCCTTCTACTTTATTCTTAATAACATTTTACATACTGCATAAACATTTATCCTACTATATTGTAGCTGTATTTTCCATTCCCAAATGCTCTCCCTTCCCACACTATGCACATTTTGTAAGGTAAATCGCTGATTCTAGTCATACTTTATAGCTTTCACTGAACACTTAATACACATAAATTTCTCCTAAACTAATTTTATAGCACTATAAACACACATGGAAATTAACATTTAATAATATATTGTTATTTCTGATTTTTAATGAATAAGTCAATCTATGAGAGTTTCTGGAATATAAGTATTATAATTTTTTTCCAGTTCCTATGAGAGCATAAATGCTTTGAAACCTTCAGGCACTCCCTTTAGTCAAAGCACAAAACTCTAAACTGACAATGCAAGATATGCCTCCTTGGAAATTTTATAAAGATGCCTAGGCAATGACTATCTTATAATTCATAACTTTAAATTTAATGTCCTATCATTCTAAGTTAAAATCTTCCAATTGTCTTTCGATCCAATGATCATAATTAATATGACACCTCCAGCATGTTGGACAAAATCTAACATCAAATAAATGCTAAATAAATGTTCATTAAAACTATCTACAATAATAAAAATATCAAAGTATATCACTTCAAAATTTTAAAGAATGAATGTGTTTTCTGTTCCTGACCTAGAAATACATTTGCTGGTAAAGAAAATAAGTTCTAATGAACTAATGAAGTTATATCTGTAACAGAAACTTCACATGAAGTTATTTAATTAAAGACTTTTTATTAAAGTTTCACAATACAGGGAAAATTTGCTGATTTAATTTTTTAATTGGCTGATAACAAAATTATAAAGCAAAGTATAAGCTTATCAGTGACACAATAACTCATTTTATCAAGTTTATAAAACATTTTTATAAATCCCAACAATCTATTACATTCTATAAGGTAAGTGAAGGAAATCATCCATTTTTCTGAAAATTCTTTTGATTAGAAATCAGTTATAAATATTGCTTTATTTTCTACAATCTTGTGAATTGTAACTTTTAATGGGGTACAGCTGCTACGAGCTCTCCCTGTGCCCAGTTGCTCACAAGGCACCCAGGAGGGATGGCAGGTTCTAGCCCTGGCCCGCCACCCCAGCAGAGCCTCGCCACAAGCCAGATGCCCCCCACCCCCACTCCATGAGGACGGCCATTTTCCACATCCAGACCTTCCTCTTGTCAGAACTCCATCTAGCAGATGAGCCTATCACAGCTCGGATCATCGACTCCACCCTGCAGCAGTTTTTTTTTTTCAACCTGGTCCAGAACTCCATCCAGCAGATGAGCCTATCACAGGCTGGATCATCAACACCCACCCTGTAGCAGTTCTTTTCAATCAGGCCCAGGTATGATGATCCAGAGACTAACAGACATGGGGGCAGAGCTGCTACCAGCTCTCCCCTCTGCCCAGTCGCTCACGAGGTGCATGGGAGGGATGGTGGGTTCTAGCCCTAGACCACCACCCCAGCAGAGCCTCGCAACAAGCCAGACGATGCCCCGTTCCATGAGGATGGCCATTTTCCACACCCGGACCTTCCTCTCGCAGAACTCCATCCAGCAGATGAAACTATCACATCCCGGCTTGCGTGGACGCTTGTGGACACACGGTTCATCAATAAATGCTGTGTTTAGAGGTGACTATAAGAGTATGCCACCCACACGGCAAGCCTGACAAGCTGCCTGTGTCGTATTGGATATGCCAAATACCAGTAACAATTATATTAGGTCATTCCTATGACCTAATATAATGGTTTGAGGCTCTTTATGTTCCTGGAGCTAGCAAATGGGGCTACTACTAGCATGAGAGAGGAAATATGGAGATGTTACTGGAGGCTATTTGAGCAAATAGATGATGAACGGGAAGATAGTGATAGTGATAGTGATAGTGATTCTATCTCTAGTCCCTATGCCTATTATTTTAATGTCTTGTAGTGACACTAATTGACATGATCTAAGGAATAATTTTAAGTCCCATCATATTATTATTTAGAATCCTTAAATTAATTCTAGTATTCTTATAATGCAATCTAATTTTTTTTGGTACAAAACACTATAAACAAAAAGAACAGGATGCTTCAGAGCTGCAGTGCAAATGACTTGGACCATCACTAGATCACTAGATCACTAGACATGCCATTGTTCATCAATTTCCTTGAGCATCATCAGTAACATTTCCATTTGACCCTATCACGTGCCAGTGTAGCCCAATGGCATCTGCTTGCTTCAGGAATACAAAGAGCCTCAAACCGTTCATTCAGGGTCTTGACAAAGAAGTCTGACCATCTTGTAGGTGGATGGCCACGTGATCTTCTGCCGTCCAGTGGGATCCAGTCGATAATGGCAATAGTCCAGCGGTCATCTACAAATCACATTACATGTCCAGCCCATCTGATTTTCGATGCCTTGGCAAACGAGACAGTGTTCCTGACTCTGGAACAGAGATGGAGGTCAGAACTCCGGATTCCTTCTCTCACTTGAGTGAGGAGTGATGTTCCAAGCATAGCTCTTCTGATTCCTCTGTGGGGAGACCCGAATAGCATTCTCATCCTGCTTTCGTAGGGCCCAGGTCTCTGAGGCATATGTTAATGCAGGGAGAACGGTGGAGTCGAAGAGATGTGCCCAGAGCCGCACGTTCTTTGTCCTATTAGCTATTTCTTTGATGTTTTTGAAGGCATTGCATGCCACTCTTTTCCTCCTGCACAGCTCATGTTTTAGGTCGTTCATCATGTTGCTTCTCAACCTAGGTACACATAACTGCTGCATTCAAAGATGTTTGTTCCATTGAGAGTGAATGGGGCCTCTGGAACTAGTTCATTTTTCATGAACATAGTTTTGTTAAGACTCAGCTGTAGGCCTATCTTTCCACATTCTCAGTCAAAGTCAGCTAGCATTTGTGCCGCTTGGCTAATGTTTGGTGTTATTAGAAAGATGTCATCAGCAAAGGGAAGGTGGTGTAGTCTCCGACCATCTATCTTCACTCCCATTCCTTCCCATTCTAATTGCCACATGATGTTCTCCAAGGTGGCACTGAAGAGTTTTGGTGAAATGGTATCACCCTGCTGAACCCCTCTTTTAACATCGATAATCACTTCCTTGTAGAATGGTGAGATCCTTTTTGTGAATCTATAACACAGCTCACAAAGGATCTTGATGTATTGGGTTTGAACACCCTGTTTGGCTAGGGCTTCAATGACTGCTTCAGTCTCCACAGAATCAAAGGCTTTCTTTAAATCAATGAATGTGAGACAGAGCAGCATCTTGAACTCCCCTACAAACCTCAATGAGCTTATTTACCGTATGGATATGATCGATTGTGCTGAACCCTTTTCGGAAGCCAGCTTGCTCTCATGGTTGTCCTTCATCTAATGTTCTGCCAATCCTGTTCAGGATGACTCAAGTGAACAGCTTGTAGATGACAGACAACAGGCAGATTGGGTGATAGTTGCCAATGTTGTGAATGTCTTCCTTCTTGAACAGTAGAACTGGTGCTGGTTTTCCATTGGGAGGACACCTTGCATTCAGACAGGTAGCATGTGAAGAGCCGAACCAGTCTGTTGATGAGTACTGACGGCAGATTCTTCAGGTGTTCAGGTCTGACTTTTTCTGGACCTGGTGCTGTTCCCCTTCTTTACCGATGAAATAGCATGTCAGATTTCAGAAGAGAGAATGTTGGGAATAACATATCCATCTTGCGGAATTTGGTATGTGGGCAGGTGGACATGGCTATCAAAAAGATCTGAATAGAAGTAGTGTATAATCTTCTCCATTGTTTTTCTGGAAGATGTGATAGATTCATCGGGACTTCAGAGTGCAGTCATCTTGGTCTTATAATTGGCAAAGGACGGGTGGGCGTTGAGAATGCTTTTCCCATTCCAATGTAGACTTGGAATATACTAATATCTAACAATATTGGTTGCATTGCTAACTTTTAACCTGTGTAAACATTGCTGTATGAATAATTTTATACTTGCTATTACTTTTATCTTTTATCTAGAAACAGCCATCATAAAACTGCATTGGCCAACTAGGTCTCAAGTTCGGTGCAACATGAAAGAGAAAGGCTGACTGGAAGCAGTTAAATGACAATGAGGGTTTTTGTTTGTTTGTTTGTTTGTTTTTTGCATCACACCTGGTGATGCTCAGGGGTTACTCCTGGCTCTTTGCTTAGGAATTACTTCTGGCGGTGATTGAGAGATCATATGGGATGCTGGGGATTGAACCAGGGTCAGTCATGTGCAAGACAAATGTTCTACCCGCATGCTATTGTTCTGGTCCCAAATGTTGGGTAACTCTGTACTTTAAGTTCCAGCTATACTTAGCTTGTAGCCCTCCAAGCTCTGCTAGGGAGGCTTTGAATCAGCTCTGGTGCTTGTAAATGCCATAAGGCCACCTGAAGTGCTGCATTTCAATAGAGTTGTTTACCTGTATTCACATCTAGATAGCCCAGTCCACAATGGGACAGGCTGGGAAATTTTGGCGGGTTTCTATCTATAAAATAAGCTGGCAGAAGAGAGAAGGGCCTTTTGCCATTTTTGGCTTCCCTTGGCATTTTGTTTCTCTGTCCCTTCCTTTCTCTATTGGGCTTCAATAGCGTGGTGGCAGCCATCTTGGCCTACAAGTGGCTGTTGTATAGCTGGGAACCCAGAGTATGGAGTTTTCTCTGCTCTGGGATTGTATATCGGAGCCTGTGATAGTAAAGCATTTTTAAAACTGTGCCAGATTCCTGAGTTTCCATCTATTCCCCTCCAGTTCAGAGGTAGAAGGGAACTCACTTCCTGGTATTGTTGGGGACCCCAGCTGCTCTCCGACACCCAACAGTGAGTTTTCTCTGACCCCAGGTAGTAGGGTTAGTAGCTTATATTTGAAAGGACAAATATGAATGGCTGATATCTGAAAGTCAGAAACAACAAATTCTGGAAAGCATGTGGAGAAAAATTTAAACTACAAATTAGTACAACCATTATGAAAAACAATATGAAGATTGCCAAAATAGTAATAATAGATCCACGATATATTCTCCTTTGATATCTATCTAGATAACCCCAAAATATGAATATACATGCATATGTGCACATATATTTGTGTGTGTGCATACATATATATTGATAAAATGTTGTAACTGTATAACATTTTATTCTGTTTACATAGACAAAATGAGGAAACCATTCAAAGGCTCGAATACAGATAATTAGGTTTAAAAAAAAGATGTAGTGACATGGCTAGAGAGATAGTACAGTGGGTAAGGCACTCGCTTTGCATTGATTTTAACTCCTGACACCCATATGATTCCCGATGTCAATCAGAAGTGATGCCTGAGAGCAGGAGCACAATTAAGCTCTGAATACAACCAGGTGTGGCCCAGAACCAAACAAACAAGAAGTATTGTATTTATACACAATCTATAAGAAAAGATGCCATATTTTTTGTTTCTTTTAAACCATTTTAATTGAGGTACCAAGATTTACAATAATATTAATTATTCCTTTCATGCATACACTGAAAATATGCCTTTACAATTATGTGGTTGGAACCAGAGGGTGTCTAATTAAGTTAAATAAGTCGGAAGTGGAAGAACAAATACCTGATAACCTCAGTCATAAATGAACTACATGGAGATTTTAAAAAGGGAATTGATAACGTCTAATTAAAACAAACATTGTGTCTGCTATAGAGTTAATATTATGAATGAAAGTGGTTGTAAGTGGCCTAAAAGATCTTAAGTATCTTTGATAGTGTAATATTGGTACCTCGTTGGTGGGCATGGTGTCATAATATTGTCCCCTAAGATATATAAGTATTTGTACTCTTTTAATCCAGGTATGTAAATAAAAAATAAATTTTAAAGACTAAATCTTATACATTTTTCACATGAAATTAAAATTAACATTTTAAAATAAATAATATTAAATATGGTATATATATACCAGAATTCCAACTTTAAACTATAAATTGAATATATTGTATGATATATACAATGTATTATCAGATTGTAGATTTAAAAAGCATGAACTTTTTGATGTAAGAAACAGTCATTAGTTGCTTTTCATAAGTATATAATGCATAGAAGAAAGTGAAGTAGGCAATTGAGCTATAAAATATGAAAATTTCTTTCACATTTGTAGAGCCTGAATAAGGGCAATTAAGAGAAAATTAAACACAAACAGTAGTAAATTCAGCTGCTGCTTCAGCAGCTGTTACTTTATTAATGCTTAAACCTGCTGATAATTTCAAATGACATTGACCTAAATCGACCAAAGTTGCTAATAATAGAATAAAAAAATGAAATTCTCAGCTAGCAAATATTCAGCAATCATGATCATAAAATATTTCTAGTTCGATGGTTCATTGGAGAAGGTCTTAATGGATTTTGTTTGATATTGTTTTATTTCCACTTGGATATTACATCTTTGTGAACTCTCAACTGGATGGCTTATATGCATTAATATTAGAATTGTCACAGTATCTCTTTTTTCTCATTTCAATAGTGGAGTGAGCCATATTTTTTTTAATGTTCTTGTTGAGTTTTGAGCTATTTTAAAAATAAATATATTCACAAAATTGAGGATTTTTTTACATATGTAAACTGCACATGTCAATAATCCAAAACAAAATTCAGTGCTTTCATACTGAAGCACTGAATATGGTTTTTACATATTTTTTCTTCGAATTTTGAACATTATACATTTCCTAATTTTTTTATTGAATTTTTAGTAAAACGCTATTATTTAAAAAAGTACAAAGCTTTTCATAATACAGTTGTTATAAAAGATTCCTCATTCAACACCAATCCCACCACCAGTGTGTTCCAACCACCAAAGACCCTTATTTCCCATCCCTCACCCCCCCCATCCTGATGCCTGCTCCTCGGCCATCACTAATTATATTGACCATTATGGCGCATATATAACAAGGGTCTTGATAAAGTCATGACTTTTTTTCTGGTTTGTCATGGGCGAATCTGGCCGATTTCTGTTCTTGCATTGACTTTCTGAGTTTCTAGAACCTGGTTGGTTTCTACTAGTTTGAGATATTGTGTGGACACTTTGTGGTTGCGTGCCTTGGGGAGAGCCCATAGCAGGTCTGCCCCTGTGTATGTGTCACTGGATCATGGCCAAAAACCCGGAAACAGCTCGTGGGCGGGTCCACACGGTGCCTCCTGGATGGTACAGAGGTGGGGGAAATTTAAAATAATTTGCTTTAACAATGATATTGTAATTATTCGAATAAGAAAATGGCCCAAATATCAGAATTGCATGCTACGTATTTGGAGTCTCTAGGTTTTATTTCCACAACTGCACTCATCCTTAAGAACCAACAAGATGACCCTGTGGCCCTCATCCCTTCCAAGCTGAAGCAGAGTATAAGCAGGTGTGGGCCCCACAAGATTTTTTGGAAGACACCGTAAAATTGATGTTGTAAGAATTTTCTTGTACTAAGGATAATATTTTAAATACGAGATATATTTTCCATTCTCTACTTCTTTTAAGGAAAACTCACACAAGCCCATGGATGTAACAGCTTATGTATTTGTAAAGCAAAGAAAAAATCTCCAGAACACAGAAATGATTAATGGCTTTTTGGAAATATATTTATATACAAAGGTCCTAGTCCAAAATTAAAAGCAATTCAAAGTGTTATTTTACATTCTAGTAACCAAACATGCAAAATATTCACACAATTTCTCATTACTGATTTGAACTGTTATCTCCCCATGTATATTTTCTGTTAAGCCTTTTTTTTAATTCCCAGTTGAAATGCTATGGAAACACACTCTGTGTGCCAAGAATCAACCACTAGCACTAAGATGGATGACTATGAACTACAAGGAACCTTCTTAATGGAATTGTGAACTTAAAATCCTGCTTGAGTGAATGGTATTTCAGCAGATAAAATACTAAGGACTAGTCTCAGAATCATTTTAAATTAATGGGTACATTATAATAAATACGATTATAAAGGTATAAACATTTTTACCAGTTACTTTAAAACAGAAAATCAATTACATTATACTAATTATACAATTAATTTATTTAGAACGCTTTTAATAAAACATATTTATTTTTAAATATTTATATAAAATAACACGACTTTATTTTCTCAAATAAAATAAAATTTTCTTTGACAATAGGTTATTAAAATTCAACCGTGCATGAAGCATGTAAAAAAGTACAGAAATAAGAGATAATCAAGTCTCAGAAAATGGAACAGTGTGCTAACAATTGTCAAGGGTTCTAATGCCAACCTAGATCTGAGCATTAAATAGAGGCAAAAAGATACATATGACAACCCTTTAATGTATGTTCTGTAATCCATAGTCTGGAAGGTAAAGAAAAGAGAGAGAGAAAGGGAAAGAAATAAAGAACCTTCCATGGAGGAGGGCTGGGAGGGAACCGGGGATTTTGGTGGTGGGTGATGGGCACTGGTGGAGGGATGGGTGCTGGAACACTGTATGACCAAAACCCAGATATGAACTTTTTAATTGTATATCTTTGTAATTGTAAAAATAAAAAATTTTAAAAAAGAGAGATGGTCATGTCTATTTAATTTCTCATGTACAATTAGTGCTACACAGAAATTAATATGAAAGCAAATAATTAGTATTATCTATTAAAATTTCAGTTAAAATATTTAGTTTTCTATGATTTTACTAACTTGCCACCCGTTTCAGTTTACTTTTGTTTGAATTTATATTAATTTGCAAATCAAAAATTGCTGAGATGAAATGAGATCCATATACAAATATTCCATAGTTATTTTTAAAGTATGATGGACTACATCATACTTTAAAAGCGATAATTGATAGATACTGTTGCACTACAGCTGCCCAGAGCCTCTGCATCTTCCCTGGATTGCCTCTTGCAGGTCACTTCGTACATAGGAGGGTAGTTCAAATGTGGCAGTTTATCTGACTGCCTATTCTGTATTAGCTGCTATAAATATTCTCTCATTCTACCACAATCATTGTGGGACTGACTAGCTAGATCTTGCCAACATATTTGCCTGGCCATGTTGGATTTCCAAGTAATTAGACCAGAGAAAAATGCTGTTTGCCACCAAGTAAGCAAGCATGGCGCCTGATAACTCAAAAGGCAACTAAACTACAAAACTACCATGAAGAAAAGACGAGACTCTTGTGAAGGCTTGGAGAAATATTTAACTGGCATTAGAATAATCTTTGGTACAGAGGCATGCCTTCTCAGAAACCCCTTCTCTACCCTGTAAAAGCATTTCCTAGGCAGATCTTGGCTCAAGACATTAGCATCTAAAAGGGCCTAGGTTAGGTCCTGGGAGAAATTACCTAAGGGCTTTTGTTCCTGCTGGCTTTCCATAAAAGTGGGAGGTCTGAGTTATAGGGTGATAAAACTAGCCTGCTTCCCTCTCTTCTCTCTTTCCTTTTGGGGCTAGCACTCTTCTTGGGTCCCTTTCTGCCGGAGCCTGTTCTTTGTCTCCTCTCTACAGGGCCTTAACACGTGGTGGCCGCCATGTTGGCCTATATGTGGCCTGGGTCCTAGCCTGGAATCCTAAGCACAGGGTTTTTCCTATTGCTGATTTGTATGCCTGAACCTGTGTTAAGTAAAGCATTTTAAAACTTTGTCGGCTTCCTGAGTCTTTCTCCATCTGCTGGCTGATGATGCCTGGGGCAGAAGGGGATACCTAACCCTTCTCCCGGATTTTGTGGTGCGCTGCAGTGTTTCCACTGCAGAAACAATAACACATTTTTAGTTCCTAATTATCTGCTCTTAATGTTTGGATTAGAAATAAAACTATGCTTAGAGGTTAGCAAATAAAGTTATCATTAACAGGTTCATTATTCAGCAGGATAAATTCAGAAAGGTGGGATATTGATTATTACTTGTGCCCCACATAAGTAAATTGGAAGACACATCAATTCAACTACTTCTATTATTCTTTCCAACTAAAATACAATAAATAATAGATAATTTTCTCTAACATACTGCATATACTTTACCAAAGGATTTTGTTAGAACCATTAGAAGGTAAACTAAAAATCCCAGGGTATCAACAGAGCAAGATTTTTTTTTTATGAAGTTACACTGCCAAACAGCTAGAAAGCTGATCCTGACCGGGTTTCATATACAAAATGTCAATAGAATAAGATTTTTTTTTTTTGCTACATAGATTTTTCCTATCCCAGAACTTGCTTTAAAAATAGATTTTTTAACATATTCTGAGTTTCCAAGCAATCTTACCTTTGAGTAGGCCAAATGTAAAATGTGAAATCACTAACTTTCTGATATTCAAAATATTTGTTATATGTTTATAATTTGAAAAAAAATGTACATATTAATCCTTGTTAAACAAGTAAAAAATACACTGAAAGAAAAGATGAAATTTTGTCTTATGCAATATCTTAAAGGGAACTCAAGGAATCATTCTAAGCAAAATAAGTTAGCAAAAATAGACAAATATCAGATGACTTTCTCACATGAGTGCATGTGAGATAAATAAGAACAACACATGAGGAGAGACAGTACATTGAGTACAGTACTTGGTTTTAAGCAACTGATGTTGGTTCAATCCCCAGCATCCTACAAGGTCCCCTGAGCCCCTGCCAAGAGTCATCCCTGAGATCAGTGCCAGGCAGAAGTATCACTGTCACTGTCATTGTCTTCCCATTGTTCATCGATTTGCTCGAGTGGGCACCAGTAACATCTCCATACGTCCTGACACAAACAAGTGTAGCCCAAGGCATCTGCTTGATCCTGGGACCGGAAGAGCCTCAAACCATTCTTCAGGTTATGGAATTGAGGTCCATAATTGTTACTAGTTTTTGGCATATCAAATAAAATACAGGTAGCTTGCCAGGCTCTGCAGTGTAGGTGGTATACTCTCAGTAGAAGGCTCTCATATCAGGCATTTACTGATAAAACATAAAGGGAAAGATTAGTTTTTTTGCATCTGAAAACAAAAAATTTTAAAGACAAAAAGTAAAACAGTGGTATATACAAAATTAAATAAAAATAAAAAAGAGAGTGGCATGGAATACCTTCAAAGGCATCGAAGAAATAGCTAAAAGGACAAAGAACCTGAGGCTCCAGACACATCTCTTTGACTCCACCATTCTTCCTGCATTAACATATGCCTCAGAGACCTCGGCCCTACAAAAGCAGGGTAAGAGTGCTATTCGGGTCTCCCAGAGAGTAATCGAAAGAGCTATGCTTGGAATATCACGCCTCACTAAAGTGAGAGAAGGAATTCAGAGTTCCAACCTCTGTCACTATTCCAGAATCAGGGACGCTGTCTCGTTTGCCAAGGCATTGAAAATCAGATGGGCTGGACATGTAATGCGATTTGCAGACGACTGCTGAACTAGAGCCGTTACTGACTGGATCCCACGGGATGTCAAAAAATCACGTGGGGGCCAGAGCAATAGCCCAGCAGGTAGGGCGTTTGCCTTGCACGCGTCCGGCCTATGCCAATCCGGGTTCAATCCCGGTATCCCATTTGCTCCTCTGAGAACCACCAGGAGTAATTCCTGAGTGCAAAGCCAGGAGTAACCCCTGAGCATAGCCGGGTGTGACCCAAAAAGCAAAAAAAAAGAAAAAGATCCTGTGGCCGGCCACCTACAAGGGTTTGAGGTTCTTCATATTTCTGAATCAATCAGATGCCATTGGGCTACAACGTGATAGGGTCCCATGGAAATGTTACTGGCGCCCGCTAGAGCAAATCGATGAATAATGGGACTCAAGTGATCAAGTGATCAAGTGATACTGACTACAGATCTTGAGATACTAAAGTGGGAGGCCAAGTGGTCCAATGGAGGAAAGGGAGTAGTAGGATATTGGTACCTGGGTGGTGAGTGCGGTGTAGTAACATATATGAATAATTGTGAAACTTAATTCCTAAAGAACAGTGTGTAAACAATGTTTCCGTAATAAAAAATAAGTTACCTTTAAAAAAGAAGTGACAACACAAGATCATTGAGGAGTAGCTGTGAGCAAGATGCATCATTAGGGGGTCTTGGGTGTGCTTTGGTGTTGTAAGTGAGGTCACTGAACATCAAGATCACTAATATAAGCAACATTTAAAGACTTTATATAAATTATAATATACTTAAAGATAAAGAATTAAAAACTGGGATTGTAAGCCCTTCGTGATTCTTTTTCATAGTTCTATAGCACTTAATTACTGACAGCAAATAATAACAATTCTTATATTAAAAATAAAAGGTATTTCTAATGAAAATATTTATATTATGATATCTAAACACTAGTCTATCAGGGATCACTTGATCACATGATCATTTGATTCCTGTTATTCATCGATTTGCTAGAGCAGGCACCAGCAAAATTTGCATTGGACCCTATCACGTGCCAATGTAGCCAAATGGCATCTGGTTGATTCAGGAATATGAAGAGCCTCAAACCATTTCTTCAGGGTCTTGAAAAAGGAAGTCTGACCATCTTGCAGGTGGGAGGCCACGTGATATTTTGACATCCTGTGGGATCCAGTGAGTAACGGCTCTAGTCCAGTGGTCATCTCCAAATCGCATTACATGTCCAGCCCATCTGATTTTCGATGCATTGGCAAACGAGACAGCATTCCTGATTCTAGAATAGGATTGGAGGTCGGAACTTGGTATTCCTTCTCTCACTTGAGTGAAGTGTGATATCCAAGCATAGCTCTTTAGATTCCTCACTGGGAGAACCGATAGAATTCTCATCCTGTTTTCTTAGGGCCCAGGTCTCTGAGGCATATGTTAACATAGTGAGAATGTTGGAGTCAAAGAGATGTGCCTGGAGCCAGAGGTTCTTTGTCCTTTTAGCTATTTCTTCGATGCCTTTGAAAGCATTCCATGTCGCTGTCTTCCTCCTGCGCAGCTCAGGCTTTAGGTCATTCATCATGTTGACTTCTCGACCTAGGTACATATAACAGCTGCATTCAGAGATGTTTGTTCCATTGAGAGTGAATGGGGCCTCTGGAACTAGTTCATTTTTCATAAACATAGTTTTCTTTAGATTCAGCTGTAGATCTATCTTTCCACATTCTCGGTTAAGTCAGCCAGGATTTGTGCCGCTTGGCTAATATTTGGTGTTATTAGAACGATATATCAGGGAAGCGGAGGTGGTGTAGTTGCCAACCATCTATCTTCACTCCCATTCCTTCCCATTCTAATTGTCGCATGATATTCTCGAGGGTGGCCCTGAAGAGTTTTTGCTGAGATGGTATCACCCTGTCAAACCCCTCTTTTGACATCAATGATCACTTCCTTGTAGAATGGTGAGATTCTGGTGGTGAATACGTAATAGAGCTCACAAAGGATCTTGATGTATTGGGTTTGAACATCCTGTTTGGCTAGGGCTTCGATGACTGCTTCAGTCTCCACAGCATCAAAGGCTTTCTTTAAATCAATGAACATGAGACAGAGTGGCATCTTGTACTCCCTACAAAGCTCAATGAGCTAGGTTACTATGTGGATATGGTCGATTGTGCTGAATCCTTTCCGGAAGCCAGCTTGCTTGCATGGTTGTCCTTCATCTAGCGTTTTGCCAATCCTGTTCAGGATTACTCATGTAAACAGCTTGTAGATGACAGACAACAGGCAGATGGGGCGATAGTTGCGGATGTCGTGAATGTCTCCCGGCTTGTACAGTAGAACTGTCCTGCTGGTTTTCCTTTGGGAGGGCACCTTGCATTTGGACAGGTAGCATGCGAAGAGCTGAGTTAGTGTATTGATGAGTACTGATGGCAGATTCTTCAGGTGTTTGGATCTGACTTTGTCTGGGCCTGGTGCTGTTCCCTTCTTTACAGATGAAACGGCATGTCAGATTTCAGAAGGGAGAAGGTTGGTAATGACATATCCATCCTATGGAATTTGGTATGTGGGCAGGTGCACGTGGCTATCAAAGAATCTGAGTAGAAGACATGGATAATCTTCTCCATTGCCTTTCTGGAAGATGTGATAGATCCATCAGGGCGTCGGAGGGCAGTCATCTTGGTCTTATAGTTGGCGAAGGATAGGAGGGTGGTGCGAATGCTTTTCCTGGCTTCTGCTGCAACTTCCAGTATTTCTGCTCTTCTGTCTTTGAGGTCTTATTTTATTACTTCTCTGCACCACTTCGCAAGTTTGGATATTGGCATTTGGTCACCTGAGGCTCGTGCTTTGCCACGTTGGTGAATGAGCTCCGGAGTTTTTGAAGACAGGCGTCCTTTTGTGTCTTTCTCTCTCTCTCTCTCTCTCTCCTCAGCATTCTTTGCACAATCATGGAGGTGCTGAACCAGTCGGTTGTATTCTTCATCGATGTCGTCAATGATGGTATCTTCCCATGTTGCTGCAATGGTGCCAAAGAGTTCCCAGTTGGGGGTCATTCTGGGAGCGCTCTTCTTAAACTTTGAAACCTTTTCTCCCCATTGCGTGAAGTAGAATTTTGCCTGAAATAGACGGGTGGTCCGGTCCTGTTTGTAATTTGGGGACAACAGCAACATTGGTCAAACAAAACTGTTGATTTAAGATGATGTGGTCAGTTTTATTGTGGAACTGTCCGCCAGGAGATTCCCATGTCCAACGTTTCTCTTCAGCCTTCTGGAACTGTGAGTTCCCATGAATGGTCTTGGTGGACATGATGAACTCAGTCTCTCACCCTGTTCGTTCCATTCTAGGCCATGGGTCCCGATGTGGAGTTCTTCAGCCGATATTCTCGGTCCTATCTTGGCATTAAAAATCACCGGCTATGATCTTGTAGAAGGTGTGATCTTTTTTATAGAACCCCTCCAGTTCCATGTAGAATTTATCAATTTCATCTTCCTTGTATGTGGACGTTGGTGCGTAGACAACGAAGATAGAAATTGCTGGCAGTGGGCCACATGTCTTCAAGTGTAGTCATCGTATCTGGTTTGTTAGGCATTCAAATGAATCAATGTAGATGGGCATGTTTGTTTTGACAAGGACACCACCAATGCCACTGGCGCCTCTTTTTGTCGCATGTTCCAAGGAATAATTCTTCTCGGGTATCAAATACAGCATGATGTGACTTACGCCTCCTCGTCTCAGTCAGACCAATGGTGTCGTACTTGATCTTTTGCGCTTGCACCATCACATACTCGATATATGCTTCCGATGCCAGTGTACATGCATTGAAAGTTCAGACAATCATTTTAGTGCTTCTTCGTTTGGCTGCCTAGATTGGCCGTGAAATTTTATCAGGCACTGCTTGTTCACTTTTCTTACTGCTGCCGTATTAAAGGGCTCTTTCGGGGTCAGGAAAATAAACATTTTTGTTACTGGTTTTGTCATATCGAACACGAATCAGACAGCTTGCCAGGCTCTGCTCGGCGGGTGCTATACTCTCATTACCTTGTAGGGCTCTCTCAGAGGGGTGGGTATAATATTCATGGTAATTTTGAGGTAAATTGCGCAGCCGCATAGCTGCTGCACACAACGAGGAAAGCTGGTTACTGCTCTCCTGGGTGTATCTGCATCTCTATCAGGGATACATGTGAATTTTTATAATTAAATACTTAATAAATATAACTTTTTCACTATCACTATCATTACTATCTTCCCGTTAATCATCTATTTGCTAGAGCGGGCACCAGTAATATCTCCATATGTCCTGTCTTATGCTAACAGAACCCAAAGGCATCTGCTTGCTTCAGGAACATAAAGACCCTCAAACCATTAAATAGGTCACAGGAATGACCTAATATAAATGTTACTGCCATTTGGCATATCAAATACTACACGAGCAGCTTGCCAGGCTTGCCGTGCAGGTGGCATACTGTTGTAGTCACTTCCAAATAAAGCATTTATTGATGAACTGCGCAGCCGCTTAGCGGCCACGCCGAGCCAGGCTGTGATAGTCTGGTCTGCTGGGTGGAGTTGTGACGAGAGGGAAGTCCGGATGTGGAAAATGGCAGGCACCATGGAGAAGGGGAGGGTAGTCTGGATTATTGTGAGGCTCTGCTGGAGTGACAGGCAAAGGGGCTAGAACCCGTCATGCCTCCCGGGCATCTCACGAGCAGATGGGCACAGGGAGAGCAAGTAGCAGCTCTGCCCCATGTCTGAGAGTCTCTGGTTCACCATACCTGGGCCAGATTGAAAAAAAAAAAAACTGCTGCAGGGTGGCTGTCGATGATCTGGGCTAAAACTATAACTTTTACCATAATTTATTTAATTTTCATGAGTGAAAATATCAGAATCTGTATAATATCAGAGTTCTGACATTTTACAACTATTAATTCAGTAATTGTTAGAGTTTTCTTATAAATTAGTGATCTAAAATATTGCCATGTCTGAAGTCATTTCTTTACTAATTTATAATGAAGTTATAATACAGTTTGTAATCATACAATTCATTAATTTATTTAGTAAATTTTTACTCTTCGGTCATTGTGCTGCAACAGGAGCTGTCCTAGATCTTTTAATTCAGTTTCACAGCCAAAGTGAGTAAAACAAACACTGGGAGAAATGAAAGGATTTAATTTCAAAGACTGAGCAGTACTTGAAAAATAAAGAAGATCAGAGACTGAGGTTATTCTTAAAACTTAAAGAAGAAAAGAAGGGAAGCTTTTTTAATAAGATATATGGATTAAGTCTCTCTAAGGTTTGGCATTTGAGTCCAGACTTGAGATATGTAAAAGATAAATTATACCCGATGAGTGTTTGAGCAATGATTTCACCTGACAGAGAGAATTTTGAGCCACAACAACTCTTGGATGGAAATAAGCTGGCAATGCTTGAGAAGTAGATCTTTAACCTTCCTTATTCACTCCAATTTTAATCATTCTATTCATCTTGAACAGAAATGTCCCACAGAAACATTAAAATATCATATGAAAAGATACTACAACCATGGACAAAGATGTTAAATTCAAAAGAGAAAATGTGCTATGGGACATCTCATTTTCACTCTTTCCATATGCTTCTCCATTCAAATAAAATTATTCCAATTAGGTTTATTCTAGTATCTTTAGAAATTTACTCTCCACAATTTCTTACTCAAATTTAATTATAAGAAAACTAAATGTAGTTTCACATTTTAAAAATATTCTGTGATCTATATATACTTTAAAACATCATAATTTGGTACCACAATATGGTTATTTACTAATAGAAAAAAATAATAAACCAAACACAGAACTCATAGTTTTTCTGAAACTGATAAGACCTTGTTATTCTATCACCTAGGAGATCATCAGCGCTTACTAATGTAAATGCTTGATTAATAAGAATACCATGGTTTTCTGCCATTATCTCCGGGACCTGCAATTTCCTTCAAGTATATTTGATTTTTCTAATAATATGCTATAACAGTCAAGCAGGAGCAACTTCTTATATTTTATTGAGATCATTTCTATATTAGCTTATTAACATTTAATAATATAGCACTATATATCTAAGGGTATTTAAGTAACACAAAGATAAATTTCAATCCAATGTTAAACAATAAAGAATAAAAACATGAAAATGAACCAGCAAATAACTTTGCAAGAGTAATTTTTACAGTTCTGATAGTATTTGATAGAAAACTGAATTCAACTATTAGGGGTAAAAAAACTCCAAGGAAAAAGCTACAACTTTTATTAATCATGGACTCAAAATTCTTAAGTCCTTTTTCCCTTTCTCTATTTTTCTCTCTGTCTTTCCTTTTTTCTTCCTCTACAGAAAATTTTTGTCATTTTAAAAGTATACCTGAACACTGACATTAAATGTATAGTAGAATATTAGACTAATATTAGATGTAAGAGGATTTAAAACATAAACTGGAAGGAAAACCTTTCAATTGAATTAAAGTAAACTGTTTACCACTGCAATGTGCAGAAGTATCAAATAAATGTACACACTACTGTAAACTCTGTACTCATATACAACTTTAAATAAATAACTGAAGTTCAGAAACATTCTGCTGCACAAATGCATTGTGTAAGATCATCTATCATCAGAGACTTAAAATTACCTATGCACCTCAAAATGAATGGCTAAATAATCAGCATAAATAAGATTTACTATTCATAGTTAAGCAACAGCTATGCGTTCAGGGAAATTTAGTGGGCTTTCATATCTAGAAAGCCCACTAAATTCACATTTTAAAAATATTCTGTGATCTATATATACTTTAAAACATCATAATTTGGTACCACAATATGGTTATTTACTAATAGAAAAATGTATTAAAAATGTATTAAAGAAATGTATTAAAAATGAATTGAATTAAATAAAAATATAGCAGGAGTGTGAACTTATAGAGTAAATGGGATTTTATTTATTTATTTTGCTTTTTGAGTCACACACAGCAACGATGCTCAGGGTTACTCAAGCTCTGCACTCAGGAATCACTCCTGGCACTGAGTGGGGAACCATATGGGATGCCAGGGATCAAACCGGGTCGACTGCATGCAAGGCAAATGCCTTACCCGCTGGACTTTCACTCTGGCCCCATGGGATTTTATTTTTATTAATTTGGGGGTTATAGTGAGTAGTGTTCAGGGCTTGTTCCTGGTTCTCTACTCAGGGATCACTCTTGGTGGAGCATAAGGATCATATGGTGTCAGCGATCAAACTAGGGTCACCCTTAACTATTGCACTATATACCTGGCCCTTTTTATTTATTTACTTATTTATTTATCTATCTATTTATTTATTTATTTATTTTAATACGTGTCCCCCCAGAGTGTTCAGGAACACAGACACACTGAGGAATATCTAGTTGTGCACGTGAGAACATCAGTGTTAGGGTTCAAATTCAGGGTATTGTACACAATAGGAATGCATTCTGCTCTTTTGCACTATCTTCCAGGACCTAAATATGCATATGTATACAAAACATAAATGTTTTAGCCAACCAAAAAAAAAAGAAAAAATTTAGACGCATATTTTAAAGGTAGAAAGTAATGAATAAAACTACAAACACGATGGAAAAATTATGATTGGCTGGATATTTGACATAAGAAATGTTTTTTTACATAGTGATAATAGGACGTTTGTTTTCTTCTTAGTCAAATTTAATTTATGAAAGACATTGTAGCATGTATATATGCCTCACTAATTTTTTATCACTTTCTGTTTTATGTTGTTTTGCATAATCCCCTAAAAGTTAATTTTGTTCTTGTAAAAGTAAGATTTCATAATTTTTATAGTCAGATAGAATAAAGTTTACAATTTGTGTACTTAAAATATATTATTTTATACCAAAAAAAGAAAACAAAACATGCCTTATATATGTAGAGCATATATTCTATATATATGTTTGTAACTAATAAAAGGTTTTATATTACCGACATAATGAAAACAATTATTATCAATTATTTCATTGTACACTTAAAAAGTTCGATTTAGTCTAAACTCATATTTAGCCTATTACAAATGTAGTTATTTTCTGAGATTTAAATATTAAAACAGGAATTTAAAAGAATTTTAATTCGATATGATTCCTGAAAAGTAGGTAATTTTCTAGCATATTAGAAATAAAAAATACAAGCGTTCCTTTGACAAATATTTTAACCAAACTAATTCAAATGGAGTCTGCTATCAAATATTAAACCTCATGTTGATGATAAAGGTGCAGATTATTATCTTTTTCATTTATCTACACAGTTATTCTAGAATTAAAATGAAACAATATCAATCTGATTGCATTTATACCGATAAGAAAACAAAAACTTTATTAAAAGTCTAAATTATAAAAATATCACACTTTCATTATTTTCAAGGCAACTACTCTTCCTTCTTTGGCTTACAAAGTTCTCATAAATACATTTCATACAAAAGAAAAATAAGCTTCTATCTTCTCAACTGTGAAATAATATGACAGGATCTATCAGTCAGTATTTACTGGTAGAATAATCAGAGTGCCGATGTAAAGACATTTAAACATGATCCCCGCATGGAGCTCATATAAGATTTCTTGAAGCAAGAAATACTCAGGGAGCTAACAGAATACAATGGATAGTATTGGGGAGAGATCAATGGAGTAGTTAGGAGAAGATTTATGGAATGGGCTGGAGACAACTGTGAATGAGAAATACCAGTACAACAATCATTAATCACAAATTCTGAAATCATTTGTGACTCAGTGTTTCCAATCAGCAGTCACAACTTTTCAGTCACCCCAATAGTTGTATAACTAATCTTTCAGTCTACAGTTTTCCATAAAACAAACCAAATCCAAGCCATTGGCAAAATCTTGAATCAGAATCATTTCCCTCAAAAGAATTGCTACCTTTTCATGTGAAACCAAAGTTTCAATGCTGTCTGACTGACTGAATATATATTATGATAAGTGAAACGTCTAGTTTCTCCTATTCACTTGTATCACTTGTCTTCCCGTTCATCGATTTGCTCGAGTGGGCACCAATAACATTTCCATACGCTGTGTTCTAATGTAGCATCTTCTGTATCATTTCCTATGCTAAAGTGGGCACCAATAACATCTCCTGCAGCGTGCTAATGTAGACCAAGTGCATTTGCTCATTCCATGGACACAAAGAGTCTCAAATCATTCATTCAGGTGATGGGAATGAGGTCTATAATTGTTACTGTTTTGGCATATCAAATATGACATGGGTAGCTTGCCAGGCTCTGTCATGCAGGTGGGATACTCTCAGAAGTAGGTAGACTCTCAGTTTGTGCATTTTCCATATTACAAATTGTTAAAGTAGAAGCTGAACTACCTCAAAATACGAATTAAACAGACAAGCTGTCATGTTTTTCTGGATCAGCCATTGGATTTGTTTTGATAAGAAAGGAGCTACAAGCTAGTATCACCTTTTATTTTTTTATAATTTCCTGGGAGTTGGGGTAGATCCCCAGATGCTACTTAGGGAGTCTGGGCTCTGAAATTCTTTTCTGGCAACTTACAGCCAACCTTGCTTACATCTGATGAAAGAAAGCAGGTTTGTGAACTGCCAAGTAACAAATATGTGTGTCTCAATCACTGAACTATTTCCCTGCCCTGTTAATATCAGCCTTTTTTTTAAAAAGGGTACATTACAGTTATGTCTAGAGGGGAAAAAATTGAGAATCCTAAGGGAACATTTTAATTATTGAACAAAAAGGTAAAAGCATCAGTGACAGAGACTTAAAACTCAAAAGAGTTATCGCATTACAAAGGTTCCAAGCTTGGTCTGCATTTTATTTTTTATTGGTGAGAAAAGTTATTTCTCCATTGTGAATCATGATAAAAAATTAAATTAGTGAAGTCTTACTTGACTGTCTTTATTCAAAGTATCTAGCACTGACTGAGGGAATTATATAGGGGAATTTTAAGGTATTATATAGGGGATGACTCAATTAAACTTGACCCCAGAATATAGGAAGGAGTAGGATGGAAAGGGGAAGAAATTGAAAGTAGAGTAGAAAGAAAAAAGATATAGGAAGAAACAGAAGGTAAATGTCTCAGGTATATCACTTGTAGAGAAGAATGGTACAACTGTATCTCTGAACCACATTGTCAACAACACTGAAAGCAAAAGATTCAAAACATAACCACCAAACTTAAATATCCTGCTAGTCAAATAGACTGGGAGGTAATAGACTGGGGGAGAGAAGCTGACAAGGTGGTGGTATTGGCGCTGGAACATGATGTTACTTAATATTACTTTTTAATTTAATAAAAATAGAACACCTGACCCTCAAGGTCTTGCAGGTGTGGCTGCAATGCCTGGCTGTATTGGCAGGTGGCAGGCAGGAGATAGGTTTGTCTACACCTCCAGGACTCTGTCCTGTTGGCCCTAGATGGTGGATGGTCTGACATAGGAAAAGACTGGGTCCACTGGGATGAAACCAGAGCCACGGCCGAGCCTGGCAAGCTACTGGTGGTATATTCGATATGCCAAAAACAGAAACAATAGAGATAAAATGGACAAAGAACAGACCACATGCACAGCTGCACTGCCGGGCCCATGTGGAGCAGCCCATGGAGTCTCTGAGGAATTGGCTAGTCCCTGGCTGAGACCAACGTAGCTCCTAGGGTAAAGCAGTCATATGGGGGGAAGCCACACTGGCTGGAATTGGAGCAGGAATTTGGGCTCCTCCCTCTCCATGCCAGTGGGCGTGGCTATGGGCTCACAACCTGGGCAACCAGATGAAACAGACAAGGGGCAGACCAGATACACAGCTTTGACAGTGCGCTGCGCAAGAGGCTCAGATAACAAAGTTGGTTAGGACCAGGTTCTCCGCAGGACCTTTCACATCTGTACACCATAGTGATCATTGTAGTTGTTACAAACTGGGGAATGAGGAACTATAATGTCACAGGAGAACTCACTACTGGTATACACAGATAATTGCATCATAAACCATAAGGCAAGTCACAAGGTGTAGGCGAATAGAGAAATACAGAGACGGAAATAGAGATAGAGAGAAAGATGAGAGACTCAGACACACGGGGGAGAGCTGCCATCCAGCTCTCCCCTAGCTCAGCTGACCAGAAGGCAAGATGGGTTTTAGGAGTGGGCCCATCACTTCTGTAGGGCCTCAGAAGCAGCAAGATGAGACTTCGCTCACCATAACAGCCACCATTATCATGGTTCGGACCCCACAGCTTATCAGAACCCATGCAAGAGAGACACTGATCTTAAGACCAGCTCCGAGTAGCTGAGTTTGAGCCCAAGTAGGCAGCACTCAGAAGCGGAAGTCACCAGGCATTCCTGGAGATGGAGCTGGGGTACCCCTTCCCTTCACTGACCTGTCCCAGAGGCCTGGTGGATCCGCCAACAAACTGCCTCGGGGCTCTCGGCCATGATGCAGAAACTCAGATGCATGGAAGAGAGCTGCTATCTGGCTCTCCCCTAGCTCAGCTGACCATGAGGCTCCCAGGAGGCAAGATGGTATTGGGAAATGGGCCATTCACTTCTGTAGGGCCTCGGAAGCAGCCGGATGAGACTCCCTCACCATAATTGCCACCATTTTCGTGATCTGGACCCAGTACATAAAACTAGTGGAACCAATTATGTTCTGGAATATATTACAATCTACAATGTGTAAGAAAGGGAAGCAAGGAGATAGAGAGAAAGAGAAAGGAGATAACCTGCCATGGAGGCAGGCTAGGGGAAAGGGGACATAGGTGTGGAAATTGATGATGTGAGGTGGGCAGCGGTGGAGGGATGGGTATTGGAACACTGTAGAACCAAAAAATCATACATGAACATTTTGTAATTGTATATCTAATGGTGATATAATAAAATATTTAAAAAACTTCAGAAAAAAATAGTGTGTAACTTATATATAAAGTTCTATAGGTCCTTTCTTTCCTTAGAAATAAAAAGAAATAAAATTTTGACCCATCCCTGCTGAATTTTAATTACTCAGCATATATATTTTTATATATTCAAATATACTTCACACTTACAAGTATGTGTGAAGTACATTTTGATTATTATATTAACTAAGAAATCACTTATGTTTAAACAATATATTACTGGTTGTTCAAGTGGAGCAGTATCAGGGCTGTTGTCTTGCAATTCTGAGGGTTTTCATGTTAGGACCCTGAGGGGCCAGATAATGATCAATCTGGCAAGGGGAAAATAATCTGGGTCCATAGACCTGATTTCCCCAGAAAAGGTCACCAATATTTTTTTTTGGAATAAGACAAATTTATTTCATCATAATGAGTCCAGGGATTGCAATAGATTGTGGGACTGTAACCCATTGGACAAATTATTCAAAAAACTGGGGTTTAATTTATACTCTGAAAACTTGTATCACTTGTCTTCCTGTTGTTCATCATTTTTTTTAAAATTTTTTATTTTTACAATTACAAAGATATACAATTAAAAAGTTTGTTGTTGTTCATCAATTTGCTCAAGCAGGCGCAATTAAGTCTCCATTCCTCCCTGTTGTGTGCTAGTGTAGCCCAAGGGCATGTGCTCACTCCAGGAACACGAACAGTCTCAAACCATTTGTTCAGGTCATGGGAATGAGGTCTATTATTATTACTATTTCTGGCATATTGAATATGACATGGGTAGCTTGCCAGGCTCAGCCGGCGCAGGTGGGATACTCTCGGTAGTAGGTAGGTTCTCAGTTCTTCCATTTACTGATGTACTGTGCCACATGCAATGGGGAGCCCTTAACTCTGCCCTGTGTATTTGTGTCTCTGGTTCACTGGCGAAAGCTGGGAGCACTTCGTGGGCGGGTCTACTGGGCCCCCTGGAAGGGGCACAGGGTGGGGGAAAAAGGACCCCAACTCCATCTCCTCCAAAGCCCGGTGACTTTAGCTGCTGAGACCAGCATACCTGGGCTTGAAATAGGCTTCTCTCTAGGATGGGGCTCTGAAAACACATACCAAAATACTCTGAAGCTTGCATGCAGCCTAAGTTGGATCCCTAGCACCCCATATGGTCCCCTGAGACAATCAGGAATTATCCTTGAGCACAGAGCCAGGTGTAAGTCTTGTGCACTGCTGGATGTGGCCCCAAAGCCAAAACATAAAAAAATAAAACAAGATATGGTTTACAGCCATACTTCACCAAGGCTTAACTTCAGTACCAGCCATACCTCACAGAGGAGAGAATTCTCTTTGTCTAGCTCAGGGCATGATAACATCCCTTATCAGCACAGGCTATTGTAAATCCCAGGGTCTATTAGGGATTCACCCCAGGGTGTCTTAGGGATTTACACAGCTAGCACAGATGATTGCTCTTAAATTTTTAGGGTTGAACATTTAAAAACTTAACTCTTTCTTGATCCAGATATGTGGATTCTATTTTCTTTTATATGATTTAAATTTTATTTTATTATCCCCCCAAATATTATTACACCATTTTAGACATACAATTGAAAAATGCTCATGCAGAGTTTTGGTTCCACAGTGTTCCAACACCCATCCCTCCACCCAAATCCATCTCCCATCACCAATGTCCCCACCTCCCTTCCCCCTCCCACACCTCAACTACTTGGCGGGTTCTGTATGTCATTTCTCTCCTTTTTATCTCTCCCTCCCTCCAAACTTTCCTGCTCTTCGTGGAATGCAGTGCATTAAAAGACATTACTGTTTCCACTATTTTAATGGACCGCGCAGCCGCAAGCGGCAGCAGGACTTGGACTCAAACTGGTTTTGCTCTGTTAATCTGGTCGTGAGGCAGTTTCCCAGCATCCGGACAGCGAAAATGGTGGCTAGTGTGATGGGCGAGTCTCATCCGGCTGCTTCCGGGACCCCCAGAGGTGACGGGCCCACTCCCCAAAACCCATCTGCCCTCCTGGGGGTCCCATATTCAGCTGGGCCCGGGCGAGCCGAGTTCCCGTCACCAATAAATTTAATCTCAGCTATGATAAATGCCTGTCTTTTACTGAGTTTCTACTAATATGACCAGAAATATCAATGAAATGATTATTTACCGAAAGTTTTCTCCACATAGCTCCCAGGATCAGGGGCATGTACCTGCTGATAGTTCTGCCCCAGTGAGAGGATACCTATTTTTTGCCTCATTGTTCTCAACATGAAAAAGCTTTTTTTTAAGTTATAGCACTATGAAATATACAATTACAAAGATATTCATGATTGAGTTTCAGTGTTCCAATACCCATCCCTCCACCAGTGCACAATTCCCATCACAAATGTCCCCAGATTCCCTCACTCCTCCTCCAGTCTGCCTCTATAGTAGATGCTTATCTTCCTCTCTCTCTCTCTCTCTCTCTCTCTCTCTCTCTCTCTCTCTCTCTCTCTCTCCTTCTTTTACACATTGTGGCTTGCCATACATACATTTAGAAACATTATAATGTTTCTCCCTTTGCCTACATTCCTCCAAAAACTTGATATTGAGCTCTCATTACCCAGCAATACCATTCCTGGGAATAGATCTATGAGACCCCAAAACACACTGCAGATTCAGCATCTGCACTTCTATGCTCATAGCAGCACTATTCATTCACAATAGCCAGAATCTGGAAACAAGCTGAGTGCCCAAAAACAGAAAACTGGAGACTGGATAAAGAAACTTAGTATATCTACACAGTGAAATACTATGCAGCTGTTAGAAAATAGCAGTCATGAGATTTGCCTACATATGGATGGACATAGAGATTATCATGCTTAGTAAAATTATTCAGAAGGAAAAGGACAGTCAGAGAGACTACATTCACTTGTGGGATATAAATATACACCAGTATTCTACTAACTGTTGAAAATAGTAACACCAGATTAGAACTGAACATAGATATTTTTATCTTTGATATCAACCTGCTCCCAACTTTTGTAAACTATCTATCCCTAACAGTTTTTTAGATTCAGTGTGTTTGTCAGTGTGGAGTGATTTGAAGTAAAGAGTGTGTGGAATGAAAGCCTTGGATTTTCTAAACAGCTGCCCATGCTTCTTTGTCCATAGGCCAGAGGGACAGTCTTTGACCCTGAACGTGGCCAGGAAACCTTGACTTCAATAATGTTGGGGACCCTGGACAACCCAAACACATATATATTAACCTAAACAAAATAAAACCCTATATTTTGGATGATCTAATCATAAATTTTATGTGGAAATATAGACTTTTCTTTTGCTGTTCATTTTTTTATGGATTATATGATGGGAGAAAGAAAAAGAAAGATGCTGATTTTAAATTTTCATTAATATAATGTATTTAGGTATTATTTCTACAAGGATAAAATACTAAGGACTGCCAATGCTTATCAAAAGTCAACATTATACTAGCATTATTCTAAACATTTCATGTGTTTCGCTTGAACTATATCCTTTTTTTTATCAATATCCTGCTTTAAACTGAAAAGTGAAATACAATGAACTTATTCAACTTGAAGATCATATTTCTGATTCTGAAAGAAAGAGAATTTAGAAATCTGAGTCCAAAGCTATTCTATTGGCTATAATTTTAATGTTTTATTTAATATCAAATGCACTTGGTTGATAGATTCTCTTTAAACATAGAATAAAAATATATTAAAGAAAATAATTGTAAATAGTAAATAAATATTGATCATATCTTTATTAAAAACACCTCATTTATTGCTAACATTTAATCAGGAGTCATTGACCTTTCCAATATACAAAATCTAAGTTAATTCAAACACTTGATATTTACTTAAATATTTTTATTTTAATACAAATATTTTATTAAATCATTAAATATTTAGTGTATAATTTTATTATACAATACATGCATAGAAGTTGTTTTCATATATGTAAGAACATATATGCATGGACTTGATATATAGGCATATCAATATTTATACACTTAATATATGAATATAAAACATGCATACCCTCAAAACATAGACCAATTTAAAAATTGAGAAGGTGAATTTGGATGTGTCTCCTTTGTTTTTTGGCTTAGGGGTCACACCTAGCAGTGCTCAGGGATTACTCCTGGCTTTTCACTAAGAAATTGCTCCTGGCTGTGATCAGAGACCACATAAGATCACAGGGATGGAATCTGGGTTGGCTACACCCAAGGCAAAAGTTTGACACACTGTACTATCACTCCAGTCCTGTCAAATGTTTTTAGGTACATCTATACCATAATTTATATAAATTCTATATGACAGAATATGAGAACACCAATGTTATTTGTAAAATTTTAAATCATTTTAATAAAAAGCTTCAATATCATGGTTATGACAACCAAATATAATTTGGCTAAAATTATTTGTATATGTACAAATAAGTTTAGCATAACTGATCTTTGGAAATCAGTTTATGATTCCAAAATACAACACATACATTGAAATATCATTCATTTTGAGGCTCATAATAATCTAAAACAATTGATGGGTAGCCATGTTCATCATAATTCAGAAAGTTCTTTACACAATGGCAAGCTGATTGAAACTGTAAAGACACTGGTTGCTTTGTTACTAAAGCTATTCCTGGCAATTATCCAGGGATTACAACTGCACATCTTAGTAGCAGAATAGGAATTGACTCTTTTAACAAAGGGTCTCAGCAGGGCAGTGAGTGGTACACATTAAATCTCACTGTGCATTGATGAGCTCTCTTTGAATTTAGTCAAGGTTTAAACAATAGTGACATTCCTCTGGCACTAGCTGAAAATGTGGGCCTTGAACCAGTCAAGGATGAGGCTTTTGTTTTTGTTTGTTTTTGTAGGAAATCACGTTTTAATCATTGAAACTGATTATTGGTTCTAATTAGCTCTGGAAATCATATAAACTTGAGAAATATCAAAAACAAGGCTCCTTGACACAACTATATTCTAGAAAAAGCACCCAGAGTTCCTCTACATTTCCAGGAGAGTACATATTTAAGCCCCAAGTGCTAAATAATATCATAAATAGAAAATGCACACTTTGGATTATATGTAATTCATGACTTTCTATTAAAATTCATTTAAAAGATCATCTTACACATGTTTGTAATTGTATATCTCATGGTGGCATAATAAAATACTTATAAAAATCATCTTATATTGCAACCTGTAATTACTGTTTTCATAATTAACTAATTCACCTAAACATGTTTCTATTCTGATTTCCAGAGTGAGTTTGAGACTCACTCTGGAACCAAAGGTATTACCCTATAACCCCCTATGTTGGGGTCATCAGCATTTGAGAACTGAACTAAAAAGAAAAAGTTTACACTCATAGAGCTGTTGAAAGTCCAGGCTCTTCCTCTGGAAAACAATAGGGATGTGGGAAGCAGGGGCAGATAGAGGCTTTTTATCTGACCTGTTTCTTTCTTTTTTTTTTTTTTTTTTTGGGTCATACTCCTAGCTCTGCACTCAGGAATTACTCCTGGCAGTGCTCGGGGGACCACTTGGGATGCCGGGATCGAACCCGGGCTGGCAAAGGCCAGCCAGATGCAAGGCAAGCGCCCTACCCGCTGGGCTATTGCTCCAGCCCTGACCTGTTTTTAAAGACATTAACATGTCAGTGAAAGAAGTAATAAGGTAGTGCAGTATCTATAAACGGAGGTGGTACTGGATGCCTTCCTGGGATTTGTGTTCTCTTATAACACTAGGACTAGCAGATGCCACACTAATTGAATTTAAATAGGGAGATCTACTTGAAGCAGAAACCTCACTACCTTTGCTCTCGGGGACATTCATGTTTACAGTAGAAATTTACCTGAGTAATCCACCTGAAACTGTTAGGAATTTATCTTCTCCCTAACTTTACTCCTGGTATTTGTTCCCAACAACTGTAACACAGGAGGCACACACCTCCTCTACTCAGCCTCCTGGTCTTTCCATGGCTGACTCTCCCACAGTAACCTCAGGAGACTCTAAATTTAGCTGTAAAATGTTCTCAACAAAGACCTATCAACCAAATTCAAAATATTAATATATTCATGCATTATATCAAGGGCCATTTATATCAGGAATGTAAGGATGGTAAAATATATGCCAATCATATGCTGAGTCAACAACAGGAAAATAAAAATCATAAAAAGATGTCAATTTGTTCCCTAACTTTCCAACTCCCAAATTCCCGGGTCTGTATTCTAGTATCTGAGGAAATTATTGATTGATAATACCCATTCCCTTGATTTGTTTCTCTGTATATGACAGTAAGAGAATCATCCTATTATGCCTTTCTGCCTATCAGTTCTCATAGTTTGATATCCTCTAATTCCATCCAAGTTGCTATGAAGCTCATGATACCCCCCCCCCACCCAGTGGTCACAAAGTATTCCACTGTGTAAATGAACCAGAACTTCTTTATCCATTCATCTAATGTTGAACATTTGGGTGTCTTCCATGTCTTGACTATTTTATTGAGAGCTGCATGAGCTTAGGTATACATATATCTTTTGAAATTAATGTCTTTATATCTTAAGGATGGACACTTAGGAGGCGGATGAGAAGGATATTCTGTTGCAGGACTCCTCTAAGAGCCTTTGCATCTGCCCTGGATTGCTTCCTGCAGGTCACTTCGTAGATAGGGAGGTAGTTTAAATGTGGCGGTTTATCTGACCATGTATTCTGTACTGGCTGGTATAAATATTCACTCAAGCTACCACAATCATCGTGGGACTAGTTAGATCTTCCAGCATATTTGCCTGGCCACGTTGGATCTCTAAGTAATTAGCCCAGAGAGAAATGCTGTTTGCCTTCAAGCAAGCAAGCATGGCTCCCTGAAAATTCAAAGGCAACTAAACTACAAAACTACCGTGAAGTAGACAAGACTCTTAAGAAGGCTTCCAGAAATATTTAACTGGCATTAGTATAGTCTTTGGTACAGACGGCTTGCCATCTCAAAACCCCCCTTCTCTACCCTATAAAGGCATTTCCAGGCAGATCTTGGCTCAACACATTAGCATATAAAAGAGCCTAGCTGAGGTGCTGGGAGAAATTACCTGAGGGCATTTGACCCTCCCTGCTTCCCATAATAGTGGGAGGTCTGAGTTGCAGGGGTATAAAACTAGGCTGCTTCCTCTCTTGCGCTTTCTTTTGGGCTCTCTTTTTGGGGCTCACACTCTTCTTGGGAGTCTTGTTTTTGTCTCTTCTCTACAGGGCCTTAACACATGGTGGCCGCCATCTTGGCCTACACGTGGCTGGGGTTTTAGCCTGAAATTATAAGCACCGGGTTTTTCCTATTGTTGATATGTATGCTTGAACCTGTGATAAGTAAAGCATTTTAAAACCTGCGCCAGATTCCTGAGTTTTCATCCCTTCCCTGTCGGCTTCGGAGGTAGAAGGGAACTTGCTTCCCTGGCACTGTCGGGGACCCCGGCGGCGTCCCTGGCAATATTCTAAATTTTTAAAAAAATATCTATATTGTCTACTGTTGGATGACAGGCTTAGCTAGCTTTGGAGCTTTGCTGTTTTACCAATCACAGCTTAATCTACTTACCTGTTCTTAAGCCAAGGTTAATTCTAATGAGATCTCTCTTCTATGTCAACACTGATAAGGGTGTGGCAGTTACAGAAGTCACCTTGACTCTGAATAACTTCTGACTTATTATACATCTATGAAGACTTCTATGTTTTCTAGATTGGGCACAGCTCCTCTTTATATCCACTTCACCCAGTATGGGACAGTTAGAATTTACCAGGAGACTGCCAGTCTCCCTGGCAGTCTATCTTTAAGATTATAGGAAGAGTCATACTAGTTTTCCCTCAAGCAAGCGAGGTGTGACCCTTTCAGTATATGGAGAACAAGATGCTCAGAATCACCCTGGTGCAGATAATAAATAAGTAGGATCTTGTGGGTACCATCTAGATTACATGAAGCCCAAGAAATTAAGATGTATTACTTTATATCAGCCCCCCTCCAGTGTTTTACATAAGAGATAATATCAAAAGAAGAGATTAATCCTTAATCCTTCGAATAACCTTTTGTTTATAACTGTAATAGGGTTTGGCACCACCACCCTTCTACACTTCTTAGGGTTCTTTGTTGACAGGACCCTCCCTACCCTCCCTGTACACAGATAGGATTACTTTGGTATATATAAGGGGACTGACTTGAGGCCCCTTCTCTTTTTCCTCTTCTTTTGGATAGGACTCCTCTTGGATGAGATCCTCTCTCTTTGGTGGGAGACTTGGGCTCTCTTGTATGGTCTAAGTTCTGACCAGAGTTCGAGTTCTTTCATTATATTTGGTTGCGTGGTAGAGCTCTTGGACTATTAAAAGCCTTTTTGGAACTGCTCCTGCCTCGTTAGCTTTCATCCATTCCCTGGTGGCTTCAGAGGTAGAAGAGAACTTCTATCCTGATACTGTTGGGGACCTCAGTGGCTCCCCGACAGTCTACCTATATATATAGACTGGACTAGTGATTCTTCCACCGGCATAAATGAGGGTTCCTTTTACACTATATCCCTATGGACATCTGTTGTTTTCAATGTTTGTTTCAATATATAACATTCTTCCCACTGCTGTGAACAGACAGGACATATGGAGATGTTACTGGTGCCCGCTTGAGCCAATCGATGATGAGCGGGAATACAGTGATATAGTGATATAACATTCTTACTGGCTAAATGTGACATACTACTTCATTGTCACTTTGCTTTGGATTTTTCTGAAACTAAGTGATAAAAAGCATCAAATTGATATTCAATAACATGATTTTACTGGCAAAGATAATAAAAACAAGAATAAACAATTATGGTTATATGAAATTTGAAGTTTCGGCAGACAAAAACATTGGCTAAAATTTAAAAAATAGGGGCCGGAGTGATAGTCCAGTGGGTAGAGCGTTTGCCTTGCCAGCGGCCGGCCTGTGCCAGCCCGGGTTCTATCTCCAGCATCCCATATGTTCCCTGAGCACCGCCAGGAGTGATTCCTTAGTGCAGAGCCAGGAGTAACCCCTGAGCATCAACGGGTGTGACCCAAAAAGCCAAAATAAATAAATAAATAAATAAAAAATAACACCCAACTGATGGATATTATTCACTTGATCACTTGATCACTTGAATTCCGTTATTCATCGATTTGCTCTAGTGGGCGCCAGTAACATTTCCATTGGACCCTATCAAGTGCCAATGTAGCCCAATGGCATCTGGTTGATTCAGGAATATGAAGAGCCTCAAACCGTTCCTTCAGGGTCTTTACAAGGAAGTCTAACGATCTTGTAGGTGGGCGGCCACGTGATCTTTTGACATCCCGTGGGATCCAGTCAGTAATGGCTCTAGTCCAGCGGTTGTCTCCAAATCGCATTACATGTCCAGCCCATCTGATTTTCGATGCCTTGGCAAACGAGACAGCATCCCTGAGTTTGGAATAGCGAAGGAGGTCAGAACTCCGGATTCCTTCTCTCACTTGAGTGAGGCGTGATATTCCAAGCATAGCTCTTTCGATTCCTCTCTGGGAGACCCAGATAGCATTCTCATCCTGCTTTCGTAGGGCCCAGGTCTCTGAGGTGTATGTTAATGCAGGGAGAACAGTGGAGTCAAAGAGATGTGCCTGGAGCCAGAGGTTCTTTGTCCTTTTAGCTATTTCTTCGATGCCTTTGAAGGCATTCCATGCTGCTCTCTTCCTCCTGCGCAGCTCAGGTTTTAGGTCATTCGTCATGTTGATTTCTCGACCTAGGTACACATAACTGCTGCATTCAGAGATGTTTGTTCCATTGAGAGTGAATGGGGCCTTTGGAACTAGTTCATTCTTCATGTACATAGTTTTCTTTAGATTCAGCTGTAGACCTATCTTTCCACATTCTCGGTCGAAGTCAGCCAGCATTTGTGCCGCTTGGCTAATGTTTGGTATTATTAGAACAATGTCATCAGTGAAGCGGAGGTGGTGTAGTTGCCGACCATCTATCTTCACTCCCTTTCCTTCCCATTCTAATTGCTGCATGATGTTCTCGAGGGTGGCGCTGAAGAGTTTTGGTGAAATGGTATCACCCTGTCGAACCCCTCTTTTCACATTAATGATCACTTCATGGATGGATATTATTATTCATATATAATTTGTCAGATAAATTTGTAGACTAACATCTACGGCTATAAAACATGCATATAACTCATCTTATGAAGACAGCAAAGGCAATCTCACCCATCAAAAACCAGGGAAAAGTTGAATAGACATTTCCACAAAGAAGATTTTTAGAGGAAATTTTAATAAAGTATTCCATGTTCATAGATTTAAATACTTAACAATATTATTCATGGAGATTTTATTTCAATACAAATCAAAATAATAAAGTATCACCTCATCCCGAGGAAATAAAATATATCCCAAAGACCATCAGCAGGTACTGGCTGAGGTATGGAGCAAAGTAAAAACTTGTTAACTAACTGATCGAAACACAAATCATTCCAGCTTTTATGGAAAACAGTTGTTAGGGTAGAAAAACAGCAGGCAGGTTCAATGAGCCAAAAGGCCCCATGTTGCTGTGGAAAGTCACCGAGGGCTTGTCATCACACACCCCCCATCCAGCCTTGGGAAGAAGTTTCACTGCCCCTCCTGTTATCTAGAAACCACTCGTGTGCACCCAGAGCATACTGATGTTTAGAACATCCAGAGACATAACAATACAAGTTGTCTGTGCAACTTGAGCAATGTCGTTCTTTGAATCATGTTAAATTTGCGGAGGTTATAACGTGAATTATGCCTATATAATCTAAAGCTTCCCCTTACTCAGGGTCTTGCCTTGGCCTGCATGCCTAAAAGCTTGACCCCAGATAGCTGGCTTAATAAACTCCTCTTGTCTTTTGCATTACTGGCTGGTTTCTTTGTGATTCCTAAGAACTTGTGACTCCGGACCCTAACACAGTATGTAGATTTATTTATTTTTTTTTTTTTTTTTTATTTTTTGGGTCACACCTGGCAATGTTCAAGGGTTTCTCCTGGCTCTGCACTCAGGAATTACTCCTGGCGGTGCTCGGGGGACCATATGGGATGTCAGGGATCGAACCCGGGCCGGCATGGGGTGGCAGCGTGCAAGGCAAACGTCCCACCCTCTGGACTATTGATCCTGCCCCTGCAGATTAAAAAAAAATAGAAACAGAGCTCATTCCTAGGGTAAAATTATAAAAAAATAGAATTTTTGATTTGAAAAGATACATACATACCCATATTCAATGCATCTTGATTTCACCACCCAGGATTATTAAATAACCCAGGTGTCCAGTTTCATTTAAGTGGCTAAAAATAAGTAATTTTTATATAAAAACAATGATTTCTATTAGATTATAAATATTAAATCCTGTTATATACAACTAAATGAGTAGAACTAAATGAGGTGATAAAATAATTTCACTCATATATAGGGTATAAAAAGTGGGTTAGGGCGGCAGAGAATTCTAAATAGAAACAAACCCTTGAGTTTTAACTGCAGAAATAAAATTATGAGAGTCAAAGGAATTAGTGGAAGCAAAGAGGGCAGGAAGCACATTGGATTTGGGGTGGGGTCTTTGTACATTGCCAGTGGGTGAGGTATAGCAGCACAAGCTTGTGAAAGGGCAAACTTATATTCCTAAAACACCCATAGTGTTGTTGTTGTAAATCAATGTTGCCTCAGTCATTGAAAATTAGGTGGAAGTTTAAAAATAAATATAATTGCTTTAAAAGGAGACAACATTTGAAGAACACTGCCTGAATTTTTAAGGCTTGATTGATGTCATGAATCCTAATGTAGAAGATCAATTTAACTTTAGTAGAAAAGATAAATGTGAGCTGGCATTAATCAGAACAAAGCTAAAAATAACAAGACAGTGATATTTTTAAATTCAGCTAAGAAAAAAGAAAATGAAGAAAGAATAAATATAGAACTAACTTCAGAAGAACAACAATGAAAGAAAAGAATAGGTTCAATATGCCCAAAGTTATGAGGTGGGAATAAGTACAGGACAGTAGAAGAAGTAACTCAAAACTGTGCTTGAGTACTGGGAATCCTGGGCCTTCTCTCTAACTCCACCTCATTTGTATTGAGGTACTACCTGTGGAAGAACTGGCAGCTTGACTGCACACTAATGCCGAAATGCTCAGCTAGGAAAATCTTAACAGGTTTTTAGGGACACCTTCACTGGGTGGGTCGGAGCATTCCCCCACCCACAATGAAAAAGCCATATAAGTGTCTAAATATAACTTAAGGAAATAATTCTAATATTTGACTTGCCTGGGTTAATACAGAGTAACAGTGGTTGTTCTTTCACTTCTGAAGTCAACCATTATTTAGCCTGTGTTTTATATATAAATTACCAACTCCACATAGTCTGGCACTCCCAGTCATCAAGAAAAGTGAAAAAAATTTAATCACATCCTAGAAATTATTAGGGGAAGTATGCTATAAAATAACAAAGCTGTGTTTTGCTCTTACTCTTGCATAAAGTCCTCAGAAACAAAAATAGTTCCTAAGGCAAAACTTCATCCTAATCTCTTTGAGCCTAAGTGTGGTATGGCCCTTTTAAGAAAAAAATACACTTCTTTCCAACTCAGAGTTAAAAAGTAACTATTATTAATTTAGGATAGGTGCATCCAGAAATTCAAGAATATGGAAATACTGTTCCAACTCAACCAATTAGAGAATTCACCAGAACCAAATTTTAGCCTGGCAGTTGCATCTTACTAAAAACCTGAAAAACTGGATCCCCTTCCAATCACTGGCTGCCTAAAGGGAAGGGACCTTAACAAGTTACCCATTGTGTAAAACAATGGCATTTCTAATCAGGTCCATCTCTAGAGCATAAAACACTTTCCTTCTATTTCATCCTGACAGAGAACAAATCAAACAACTGCTGTGAATCCATCATGGACTTGAAACTCTTTAGAGACCTAACATTGAAAGCTAAGTCATGTCTGTTAACTTTGAACATGTCTTTACTGATGGTCAGTCACTATCACTATCAACTATCACTATCTTCCCGTTAATCATCTATTTGCTAGAGCAGGCACCAGTAATATCTCCATATGTCCTGATTCATGCTAGTAGAATCCAAAGACATCCGCTTACTCCAGGAACATAAAGAGCCTCAAACCATTATATTAGGTTACGGGAATGACCTAATATAAATGTTACTGGTATTTGGCATGTAAAATACTACACGAGCAGCCTGCCAGGCTTGTCGTGCAGGTGGATACTGTTGTAGTCACCTCTAAATAAAGCATATATTGATGAACTGCGCGGCCGCTAGCGGCAGCGCAAGCTGGCTGTGATAGTCTGGTCTGCTGGGTGGAGTTGTGACATGAGGGTAGTCCGGATGCGGAAAATGGCGGGCCCCATGGAGTAGGGGAGGGTGGTCTGGCTTGTTTTGAGGCTCTGCTGGTTGGCAGGCCAGGGCTAGAACCCACCATGCCTCCCGGGCGCCTCACGAGCAGCTGGGCACAGGGAGAGCAAGTAGCAGCTCTGCCCCTTGTCTGAGAGTCTCTGGTTCAGCATACCTGGTCCGGATTGAAAAAGAAAACAAACCTTTTACTGATGGTCAGTAAAAGCAGAAATTTAGTAATCTATTTTATAGAAGATTCATCAGAATACGAATAAAGGGACAAAAGCTTAGGCCATGATTTTCTTGTTTCTTTAAACACTACTGTCTTTGGGTCAGGGAAAGTTTTTCTCCCTCAAGGAACGTATGTTTTTAAAGTTGTCTCATCTGATATGTCTTCTAGAGTGACAACTCTGAAAACTAATAAACCACTGGCTGGGCTTGCTTGTTATTAAGTAGCATGAGATTTCACATGTACACAGGGAGGGTTTGTGTCCTTTGGTCAGCATGAAGAAATTACAGAAGATGAATTTTCATCTATGTATCCCTTAAAGATTTAGAATTTATGGCTGAAATCTCTTGGTGGATGTAGTTGCAGGCAGATAGCAGAGGGCTGTATTTTCAAAAACACTGAAACTTCTAAGCATAAATTGCCCAGTCCTGATAGCTCAAGGGCATGAAGGCCAGATCCATTTGAGATACGAATCCAGAACTCTTTGGAGAAACAAGCCATCTCCTGCAAAAAGGATTGAAAAGAAGCTACCAGAGAATCCAAAGACTATGAAAAGACTTTCAAGAGCCCAAGGTTTCCCACTCCTTGACAACACCCAATTTACACTTTATGTATGCAGAAAAAGAGATGCATTTTGGAGAAATTGTTTATAACCTGTGACCATCTCTCCCTCCTTCTCCCTCTCCCTCTCACTCTCCCTCTCCTCTCTCTCTCTCTCTCTCTCTCTCTCTCTCTCTCTCTCTCTCTCTCTCTCTGTCTCTCACCATTTCCTCTCTCTCCCTGCATCTCAATAAATTTCTTTCAATAGAAACTATTTTTTGATTCACTAAAAAATAAAAAGAATGCAAGGGCTTTTACAGGTATCTGTCAAGTAAAAGGGGAAATGAAAAGTTTAAGTTAAAAACTGGGATGCAGAAGATGAAAAAACTTAACTATAATAGTGGAAGAGCAAGTAAAATAGGTAGAAAAAATTATGAATATAGCCCTTAAAAGAGGAATTTTCTGGTATGGAAGAATTAGGTGCTACTGTAAACTGATGAGCCTCAGAAGAGAATAATCTCAGCATCCCCTTATGCCCATTTTAAAGTTTGATTCTGCTAAATATTCTATTCTGCTAAATAAAGTCTTTTCTGCATTTGGCCATTCTGCCTTAGTTTCCTTAATTTTAATCTTGACTGCTTGAGTTACATGTCCATTATAAAAATATGAAGGTACTCTTAAGGATTTGCTTAGAAGAAAATTTAATATCAGAACATATGAAATCCATGATGCAAGAATGAAATGAGAACAAAGCAAATAAATGTTAAAGCTATGCAAATATTGATAATATAAGAGAACTGTATTAGTAGCTTATTTATAATGTTAAAAAATCAAGTTCAAATTTTTAAACATAGTAGATGTCTTGAAGCTTTTGTCCATTTTATATTTTATAAATAAGGTTTTTGTACTTATGTTTTTAAAGGCAAACTACTGATTAATTTTTACTAAGTGACATTTGCTGGGTATGTCTCACAACTTCATACTAATAGAGAAAGAAGTATAGCTAAAAATCTATTTTTACAAATCTTTTATTTGTTAGATATAAAAGAATATATTTTAAAAGAGAAGGAATAAAGTAAATTTAAATAATAAAATATGGCTGCTGTAAAGTGTTTGATGTTCCTAATAGCAAAATATTCATGAAAAGAAATTGTTTCATTAAAAATTATAGTCTACTTGGTTATATCATTTCCCTGTACAGAAATGACTAAGCATGTTTGTTATGACTTAACTTAGCAAAAAATGAGACAAAATAGAATTATAAATTGCTGTTCTTAGAAAATAATATTCTGATTTGCTCATTGTCTGGATAACATTTTTTTTCTGTCAGGCCATCCTCCTCCTCTCCCAAATCCTCCATCTCCTTGGCAGCAACCCCAGAAGAGAGACATGCCACACCTACAGCTCCATCATCAACCCTGGAAGAGAGACAATCTAGACCCAGCCACTCTAGACCCACACCTGTGCAGCTCGGCCCCAGTGGAAGCAACCCATGGAGCTCAGAGGACGGTAAAGGGCTCTGCCATTCTCTGGCTGAGTCCAATATAGATCCAAGGCTTTGCTCACGTTCACAGTTACTAATAGGCTGAGTTAATGCTATTTATGTAGAAAACCATAGAAATGGGCCTCATCATATTTGGTTTTATGTTTTATGTTTTTATTTTGGGGCCCAAACCAGGGATGCTCAGGGGGTTCTCTTGGTTTGGCACTCAGGAACTTTTTTCGGGTGGTGCTTGGTGACCATATTGGGTGCTGGGGATCAAACTTGGTCTGCTTCATGCAAGGCAAAATGTCCCATCTGCTGTGTCTTCTCTCTGAGCCCCATATTTTTGTTTTCTAAATGACCCCTTGGCAATTTGGGAAAGACTCAGTTTTACTCTAGTCCAGTGCAGAGGCCTGCAGTTGCAGAGAGGAGTGACTGGGCAGGTCAAATACCAGGTTGCTGTGTGGGGCTAGTTTGGACATCTCCCACAAGTATTAGGAAGTAGGAGTTGAAAGGCAAGGGAGAAACATGGAAGCTTTTCCAGCTTCTACCATAGCAACTCAGTGCTCTATTTTGATCATTAGAAGAAAGGCATCTCCTCATTACAGGGAGGCTGGGCAAGGCCCCCTTTCTGAAGGACACCTCATTAAAATAAATAGGTTATTCTAATACACATCCATCAGGAAAATTTGCACAGAAACTTTTTTCTTTAACTTCTGCAAGGCACTCTTTGAAAATTTTCTAAAATCATATCAGCTTTTATCTTAAATTGAACTATTCCCTAGTGACCCCAACCAAGTAGAAAATCATTATTTTTATCACTAATTATTTATATAAAATAATTTCCTTCAGTTAGAACTACATGCTAAAATTAAAATTATGCAGAAAAAAGAGATTGTTGAAAAATTTATCTATATACAGCTTAAAAATCAGGCTTAAAGAGTTCTTTGATATTTTTCACTTAGATTTTTCATATAATCTTCAGGTTTCCAAAATACACTCATGTATAAAAAGCATGTGCCTATCAACCTGCGAGTCATCTTTACCTTTATAGCTCCAGTGTCTATAACTGTGAACTGTGATTATCACAAAATTGTGAATTAATAATGCAGAATTATACTTTCATTTAGAAATACTGAATTTGATTATTTTCATTATTTAAATTTATTTTGAACATATATTCTATATAATTTAATCTAGTCATATCAGAACATTCTAAGAAAATTAGTATTATCTTCTTATATGTAATTTTATCATTTGTTCAAGATTTTTTCTCTTTAGGTTTGTTTTATGTTCAGAATAAAGCGTGAGTTTAAAAACAATATTTGGATCTGTGATCCTAAGTACTACAGATATTGCCATGCCTTGCTATCTGTGATCTGCAAAGGTACTGTAAAATATCTGGCTGTATTTAAATAAAGTACAAGTGAGCTCCAGAGACTCACAGACATTGGGTAGAGCTGCTACTTGCTCCCCCTGTGCCCAGCCACTCTTGAGGAGCCCAGGAGGGATGGCAGGTTCTAGCCCTGTCCCGCCACCCCAGCAGTGCCTTGCAACAAGCCAGACGACCCCCACTCTATGTGGGCCTCCATTTTCCACATCCCGACTTCTCTCTCGTCAGAACTCCACCCAGCAGACCAGCCTATCACAGCCCGGCTTGTGCAGCTGCAAGCGGTAGTGCAGTTCATTAATAAATGCTAGACATAGAGATGGCTACAATAGTATGCTACCTGCACGGCAGAGCCTGGCAAGCTACCCGTGTTGTATTTGATATGCCAAATACGAGTAACAATTATAGACCTCATTCCGGAATGGATTGAAGCTCTTTATGTTCTTGGAGCAAGCAGATGCCCTTGGGCTCTACTAGCATGCGACAGGACATATGGAGATGTTACTGGGACCCACTCGAGCAAATCGATGATGAATGGGAAAGACAGTGACAGTGGCAGTGACATGTGAGCTCCACAAAAATAGATAAATAGATGCAATTACTGGATGAGCACTGTAACTGAAAAAATGTATGAATGCCAAGGTCAGGAAGAGGAACCTCGAGTGACCACATATGTGGAACAGTGAATAACTGAAAGGACCAATAACATAAGTTGTAGCATCAAGTAAGAGCATATGCACAGAGCAGTGTGTAAGCACTGCAGCTAAAGGGCTCCAAATTTTGGTGAGCACCTTGGCCAAATGAATGAGGAGGTCTTCTTGATGTGCATGCTAGTCAGCACCAATTAAGAATGTGTGAGCACCTTGGCCAGAAAGTCATCTGGCCAAGTCAGTCATAATGCTCAGTCATCATAACAGAACAATGTTATAACATAACAATGTCAACAATAACAAAATGAAGGAGGAATAAAAAAATAATAAGTATTAAAAATGGCAAGATAAATTGAAAAGTCAAACTTGTTGGTATCTATTTTCAGTTTCACTCATTCTGTTTGGGGTAATAATTTGTATCCTACTTCTGGACTAAGTTTTTCAGTAGTTTAGTCTCTGAAATATTTGGTTGTGCGACTTCACTTTCAATAGTATATTGCTCTTAAATCCATTCGTTAGAAAAAATAATTAGTTAAAAATAACCCTTTTAGCACTCCTAATACTTTTCCTGATATAGTGTCGCATTTCTGTTATCTGTCTGAATAACCAAAAAATTATTAAAATTGTAACTAGTTTCCTATAACAACTAATTCTAATTAGTTTCCTATAACATTGGTTTTATAATTGAAATTGATAAGGAAGAAACACTAGAAACTTTTTTTTTTATCTTGGTCCACATTCAACAGTGCTCAAGGCTTACTTCTGGCTCTGTGGTCAGGGATCAATTCCAGCAGTGCACAGAGAACCATATATAGTATGAGGGATGATCAAAACTGGACCAGCCCATGCGCAAGACAAGTGCCCTGCCTACTGTGCTATCTCCCGATCCCATGAAAAATATATTTTTCATTCACTGTAAATATTATTTATTAAATAATTTGGTGAAAGAATTTTTTTTTTATTAAAACTGAAAGTCTACTTAAACTCTGACCAAAAGTCTTTTCTCAGGAGTTCCCTTTGAAACAAATTCATGTCAAGAAACAAAATATGAGTCTTCTTGACACATTGATATGTTTAGCTGAGCATTTTAAATCCTTTTAAGGTCTTCCAGCAGAAGACTGGTTAAATAAAATGATATATTCTTTTTTAAATTTTTAAAAAAAATTTTAAATTTTATTTTATTTATTTTATTTATTTTTTGACAATTAAAAAACGTTTATGTTTGGTTTTAAAACCATACAGCATTCCAGCATCCATCACTCCACCAGTGCCCACCTCCCACCACCAATGTCCCGATACCCTCCCCCTCCCTAGCCTACCTCCATGGCAGGTTCTCCATCTATTTTCTCTCTTTTTCTCTTTCTCTCTCTCTCTCTTCCCTCTCTTACAAGTTGTGGATTGTAATAGACTTTTGACAATCTAAAATGATATATTCTTATCACAGAACAATATTGAGAAAATTAGAGCAAATGTCAAAAAGTTTATACCAAGTGACATAAGTACAATGGAATAGGGGATGTAAAATTTTATATTTGATCTTCATTATAAAACCACTAAGTCGAGAAACTTTATGGTGAATAAGGGATTTCAACATTATCTGTAATGTTTTAATACTTTTATATTAAAAGAGATAAATCTGTGCCAAAGGCAACAAAGATGTTAAAATTATCACTCTGGGGTCATGGGAAATTACATATTTGCATTTCTAATTCTTAGCTCTTTTTTAGCTAAAAGCAGCAATAATATGATCAATTATTTTCTTTTGAATAAATGTTAGAATATTTCCACCAGAGTGGAAAATTGAGGCAATATGCTATCAAAACTCAAAGTTATGGTGCAAGACAATTCCCATTTAGCAGAAACAGTTTGATTTAGCTTTTCCATTTTTAAGATATTACCTGAAAGCTTTTTTAAAATCTTCTGAAAAACAAATATTTGATTTTCTCTCCAGTATATAATAAAAGCAGCAATCAAGAGGAAAAGAAGCATATAGTAATGTCCTTTAAGGCTCATTTATGAATCATAAAAGGTTTGATAATGTTAAATACCAATTGCAAGGCTAAGGCAGCATGCTGGGAAGCATTCATGCAGCTGGTAAACCATATCATCAAGGGTATTCAACAGTAATGTAAAATACCAGTGAATTAGATTCCAGTAGATTCTCCACTTTGCCATACTTGTTTTCTAAACTAAAACAGAATTTCTTTATTTTTAAACATGATAAAATGATCATTTTATTTATTTTCTTTGAACTTTAAATAGTATCTATAGTTATAAAATGGAATCATTAAAAACTAAAAAATAATTGTTAAGCAATTTATTTTCATACTAGTAATGACATTAAAAATTTAAAGCATATTTTTCTTAGGCACAAAGTATTTGTAAAGTTCAAAAAACCAAATTATATATAAAAAAGTAATATTTAAGTTGCTAAAAAATACAATTTCCTCCTGGTCTGTTCTATATAACTCTAATAAGAGAAGGGAACTGAGAGTACATCTTTTGAAATCTTACATTACTTAGTTGCAATTACTTTTTAAAAAAATTGCTCCTTTTCTTTGTAACATATTAATTATAAGTCAGTATATTTGTGCAAACATAATTACTAATCATGATTATAAACTTATAATCATGTAATCTTTTAAACTAGCTCCTGTTGCTTTAACAATTAAATTAAAGCTATATAAAACAGTTCTACTATGAATACATTAACAATATTAACAGGAGCAATAATGAAAGTAATAAAAATTAAAACAATAGTAATACTAATAATTATTTGTTGAGTGTTAACAATTTGCCAGACAACACACTAAGATATCGGAATGTATCATTTTCTGAAGTAAGTTTCTCAAACAGCACTTGATAAAGCATTAAATAATTTGGTGTAGAATGAGACTTTATTTTCCATATATAATCAAAGGGTTCAGGAAGAGCTTTGAGAACAAGTTAAATTTTCCTAAGTTTGTAGCAGTATATATCACTTGTATCACTTGTCTTCCTGTTGTTCGTAAGAATTTGCTCCAGCGGTGCCAGTAACATCTTCATTCTTTGGGAATGAGGTCCATTATTGTTACTGTTTTTTGGCATATCGAATACGACAAGTAGCTTGCCAGGCTCTGCAATGGCACTAGTTCATCCCAGGGGTCCCAACAGTATACATAAAACTTATCAATGTCAGAAGCTTTCATACAGAAATTCATGAGATAAAAGTAAAATTTGTTCATTGTTTTACATTTATGTATTTGTTTTCATGGAAGAGTCTTCCTTGCCTTCTCTTATCACCTGTCTCTATTATACTGGTGCTTTTGGTAAAACTTACAAACATAAGGGTCAGAGAAATAGTTCAGGGGTTAAGGCATTCTGAAACTCCACACCACGTATAATCTTTTGAATACTCATAGGAGTAACTCCTGAGTACATTGCCGGGAATAGATCTGAACACCACCAGGAAAGGCTCAATTCCATCTCACACCCAACCTAAAAAAACATGAATATACTGCTGCTCCATTCCAAGACATTATCATTCAATTCATAGTAATATTTTGAGCTGAGTCATTATCAGTATTATAAGAATCCTTATCTGTATTATAGATTGTTGCAGGACTCCTAAGGGCCACTGCATCTGCTCTGGATTGCCTCCTGCAAATCACTTCATAGATAAGGGGGTAGTCTAAATGTGGCAGTTTATCTGACCATGTATGCTGTACTAGCTGGTATAAATATTCTCCCATGCTACCACAATCATCGTGGGACTAGCTAGATCTTACCAGCATATTAGCCTGGCCACGCAGAACCCCTGGGGTAATTAGACTAGAGAGAAATGCTGTCTGCTTCCAAGCAAATAAGCATGGCTCCCTGATATACTTAAAGGCAACTAAAATACAAAACTACAAAGAAGTAGAAGAGACTTGTGAAGGCTTGGAGAAATATTTAACTGGCATTAGTATTAGTCTTTGGTACAGAGACATACCATCTCAGAAACCCCCTTCTCTACCCTATAAAGGCATTTCCAGGCAGATCTTGGCTCAAAACATTAGCATACTAAAGGGCCTAGGTGAGGTGCAGGGAGGGATTACCTAAGGGCATTTGGCCCTCCCTGCTTTCCATAACAGTGGGAGGAAGGTCTGAGTTGTAGGGGTATAAACTAGCCGTTTTCCTCTCTTGCGCTTCTTTTTGGGCTCTTTGTGAGTGCTCACCCTTCTTGGAAGTCTTGTCTTCCCCTTTTTACAAAGTCTTTACACGTGGTGGCCGCCATCTTGGCCTACACGTGGCTGGGGATTCTAGCCTGGAATCCTAAGCACCGGGCTTTTCCTTTTTGCTGATTTGTATGCCTGAACCTGTGATAAGTAAAGCCTTTTTAAAACTGCATCGGATTCCTGAATTTTCATCCATTCCTCGCCGGCCCCGGAGGTAGAAGGGAACTCGCTTCCAGGCACTGTCGGGGACCCGGCGGAGCCCCCCGACAATAGATATATTATATATGTATATTTATATATGGGGCAGAGCTGCTATGGGCTTTTTTGTGCCCAGCCGCTCACAAGGCACCCAGAAGGGATGGCGACTTCTAGGCCTGGCCCGCCACCCCAACAGAGCCTCGTAAGAAGCCAGACGACCCCCAAACCCCATGAGGGCCACCATTTTCCATATCCAGACTTCCCTCTCGTCAGAACTCCATCCAGCAGAAGAGCCTATCACAGCCCGGCTTGGCGGCTGCTTGTAGCCACTTGTTCATCAATAAATGCTGGAGATCAGAGGTGACTACAAGAATATGCCACCTGCATGGCAGAGACTGACAAGCTACCCATGTCGTATTTGATATGCCAAATACAAGTAACAATTATAGACCTCATTCCCATGACCTGATGGAATGGTTTGAGGCTCTTTATGTTCCTGGATCAAACAGATAGATGCCCTTGGGCTCTACTAGCATGAGATAGTAAATATGTAGATGTTACTGGTGCCCTCGAGCAAATCGATGATGAGCGGGAAGACAGTGATCAGTGATACAGTGATACATACATACATACATACATACATACATACATACATACATACATATATATATATAAAAGAAATAATTGCTCATAGACAATATTAATAACTTTCTCAAGGCTACACACTATAGATGTAGCTAGCCACATCTCTTATGGCTATAGAGATAGAACCTAAATTCCCCAAATTTGTACAGTTTAGAAGGATTTGAAAAGTATAACTAATATAGTCTCTCATCACACATTTATCAGCTTAGGACACTAAGTCAGAAAAGCCCAGTAGATCACTGGCTTAAAAGGCACTCTGAATTTTTGCCTATAGCTAGGGCTTTCTCTGTGTGACAGATAAAAAGGACATAATTGTCAAGTATTAGGGAGTGCTTTGATTTAATTTGAGAAATAAAAGTTCAAAAACTTTTTAAAAAAGACTGCATTGATCAGGGGAGTAAATTTATCAGTTTTTATTTACTTAAAATTCTAAATCTTTATTGAAGAACTGTAAGTTACAGCACATTAATGATAATTTCATGCATTCATCATCCCAAACCTTCATTCCCAACCTCAGTAGCAACTTCTGAAATTCTTAAGAAGGTTCTTATGCAGTAGAACCCCAATAAGGATATTGAGTTGAGCACCTGTTCTTATAAAGTTTATTGATGCAACATTGGTTTACCAAAGGATAAATATTCACATTCTTTTCTGGTGTGAGCACTTCTAACACAGTACTTGGGATATAAACCTACAGTTCTCTAAGGAATGTGCACTGCCAGCCATTAAACCTGGGACTCCCACATCCAAAATACGTGCTCCATTCCTTTCAGTCTTTGTCCAATCTAATATTTATGGGTACAATGATTTCATGTGCCAAAATATCTCTATCCCAGTCCAGTAGATCATTCTATAGCTTTAAATTTTCTCCTTAGGTAAATTAATTTTGATTATTTTAACTTCCTGGATCCTGTTTGAGTTTTCTATTTCCACCTAATTTATGTGATTCCAAAACTGTGCATCTTCCTTCCAGTTTCTAATGCTTAGTGACCTATTCATATTTATACTACTTTCTAAGAATTCTTTGGGTTTCTTTGAAACTATTATAAAATTTATTTTAATTTATCATACTTCATTATTTTCTTTTTTCCTTTGTGAGCTTTAGTTCAGTATTTTACAGTTTTGTTTATTTTTTTCAATTAGCTTTTTAGTTTCATTGCTTTGTATTTGAAAAAATAGACACAACTTAGAGGTATATTTTTTAACCCAAATGTGCCAAAACTTTACACATTACTTTATAACTTAGATATCACTTTTTTCAAGTATAAAAATTCTTGAAGTTTTTTACTACTAAGGCAAACACAACCTAGAATTTGGAAGCAATTTAATTCTTCTTGTCTCTTTTAGATAATATTATATGCTATTAAGTTAAAGAACCTCTGGTATTTTCTCTCAAGTCTCCCAGTAACTACTGATGGCTATATGAGTAACAAGTAATTTTCCGAGTCCAGAAATGCATTTCTATCATAATGGAAAATGCAAACCTACAAATAAAATTTATGCCTAACAAACTGCAATAGGTAGATTACAAGTTTCTGTATATTGATATTCACTATTAATAATAATAAACTTCCTTTTAAGAAATAAAACCTGATAAAATATTTTATAAACCTTATGGTAAAAGGCTATGATGCTTTTCATTCAAATATGTCATCGTTTATTTATATGCTTGGCTTTTTGATACTTTGTTTTCTTAAAGGAAACCTTAAACATTCTTTAAAATATTTCTTAAAATGTGTCAAATAATTAGTTTCTATAAAAATTTTAATGAAAAAATTTTGAGTAATGCTGAGCTAAGATATTAAAGGATTTAAGAAAATACAGAAAGCGAAGCTCTTCATTCAGTCATATATAGTTCAAATTTGACACTATACCAAAAAAGAAAATAATTTTAAACAAATACAAAGTATTTAAAATATTTAGCTTTTCTATTAGTTTAACAGTAAATTCTATTCCTTGTAATGCTCCTTATATTTAATTTATTTCAAAACCAATCTAACATTTTAACAATACAGGTAGAAAGTCATGAGCTCTGTGAAACACTAAAGGCACAAATTAAGGTCATAATTAATACACTTTACATGAAACTAAATGAAAATTTTATTGGTTAGATTATTAATTCAAAATCATGCAAATTACAGTGATAGTGAATACATATTTCTCATTTTAATGAATTCTAAATGCTTTACTTTTACGTTCTCAAGAAGTGTACTTAAACACAAGCAGAAAACAAAATAAGACACAAAGTCTAAAATTATTAATTATGTCTCTATTGATAATCTGCCATATTTCAGGTCTGCCCGGAAATTTATATTAATAATTTCTTTTTTTTTTTTTTTCTTTCTTTTTTTCGTTTTTGTTTTGCTTTTTTTTTGTTTGTTTTGCTTTTTGTGTCATACCCGGCAATGCTCCGGGGGTTTCTCCTGACTCTGCACTCAGGAATTAGCTCTGGCGGTGTTGAGGGGACCATATGGATGCCAGGGATCGAACCTGAGTTGGCCGCGTGCAAGACAAATGCTCTACCCACTGAACCATCGCTCCGGCCCCTGAATAATTTCTAATTAGTGATATGATACAATTATTCTTGGTTTATTATTCATTTATTTTTTGTACTGCTAGAGTCAAACTCAAGATCTTACTCTAGCAGACAGGTGTTCCCTCTAGAGACATATTCACAGCCCTATATTTGGTTTCTTTTTTGAAAAAGGTTCAAGTAACTTAATGGAAATACCTTAGTCTATAGCCACAAACCAGAAAAATTAAGATTTAAATTCACATCTGCCTTTCTAAGTACCTATTGTACACCATATTGTTGAGCTTTGCTCAACAGTAGGGAAAATAAGGCATCTTTCCTGGGAAATCTGGCTGTATAACAGAGAACTAAAGATGCTTTATGGCGCCACTGAGCTCAATATTTCTGAGGTTGTGTCTTTATATTGTACCAGTAAGAAATACCCCTAATAATACAATAATGAATTTGAGAAGCTATCCCATGCCCTAAACTTTGAGGATTCGGTAAAAGGAGGAAGAGAAGGTGGAAAAATCAGTAATGCTAAATTATAAGACACCTGAAACTGCTAACAGAAAACACAAATTAAATATAAACTTAAATCTCTTGCTAGATATAAGGGAGACCCGATATAAGATAGATTTTGCTAGATATAATATACTTAAAATATACTACAAATTCTAATATTTCTTCTTAGAAATCTCATTTAGAAAAATTGTCATTGTAAGTTTTTTTTTCTATTTTTCTTTTCTGAAAGATATATAAATCTATCAAATTTAATATCGAGGAATTCATTTCTCAAGGACCAGGAAGTAGGCCTTTGACATGTATTTGCCAAGGAAGATAGAAATCTATCTTCAGGGTTTTTGAGAGACTATAGGAGCCTGAATTTCATACATAGGTACCTTAAAATTACCTATTGTGACAAATGAAATAAGAAGCTTACCTGTCTACTGGATAAAATGAGTGTGTTAACTCAAATAATCACCCTGATTATCAAATGAATCTAAACTTAATTAAACATGATAAATGGTGTTTCACATAAATATGTTTAACATTTCTTTCTACCTTGGCTAAAATACTGTAGTTTGCATCACATTTTGGTTTAATGCTTATTCTTTAATAAAAATTGTCCTTTTTTGTTCATGTCTTTCTTGAATGTATCTATGGGTTTGGAAAATAATATGTTTTAAATTACATTTCCACATAACAGCTAAAGAGCTGTTTATGGCTGTCTGATGGATAATTCTCTTCTACTTTTGTTAAACTGAGATCAAGAAAACAGTCTTGCATAAAGTCAGTATGAAATTCTTGTTAGTTGCCTCTGTCCACAAGTCTATACAAAATTTATAAGTTCACAAAAACATTTATAAATAATATAGGGTTGATTTTTCCTCACAAGTTCAGATGTATATGCATGACCCTGAACCAGGCTTTCCTATTTGAACACCCCCTTTCTATCTCTATGGAGTCATTCACAGGTAGACACATGCTCCAAGTGGGCTCTGTTGACACGGCCTGACAATCTCCACCAAAGATCTTTCCTGAGTAATTTTGCTGAAATTTTTGCTAAATAGTATCTTCAGCTTCTTTAGGAGTTTTCAGTAAATCAAATGAGCCTAGAACAGACTTTCTCAACACCATCACTATTAATTTTGAGCAAAATAATTCTTTATGATAGATGAGCTTCATTATTCAAAGTAGCACACAGTACAATATCTAAGATTTGAAATCAACCTAGTATTCAATGACCAATAAGGGACTCATGAATATGTGGTATAGATACACGATGGAATACTACATAGCTCTAAGGAAGATGAAATCACTCAATTTGTTTCACATGAATGGAACTGGATGACATCACGTTATATGAAGGAAGCCACAAGAAGAAGGATACATATAAGATTAATTTACTTATGTATAGTATTTATAATAAATGAATGAGGGTTTAAATTCAATGGTTTAAACGAGGGATACCCAGGTCATCCTTGGCTTCAGAGTATAGGGAGGAAATGGAAAGATACAGAGATTTCAGGGAGAAGACATATATGAAAAACAACAGGGAGCAGGGAATTCAAATACATTGATGGTGTTAAGAATGATACAACTACATGTCCAAACCAAATAGTCAACACACTTAAGTCATGAGACCCAAACTTTAACAACCAAACTTAGAAAGGTGCTTGTAAAGATGACAGATGGGGTGAGGAGCTATGGGAGAGAATCTGGGAACATTTGATTTGACACTAGTGGTGAGAGCAGTGCTGGAAAATTGTATGTCCAACAGTCAACTATGAATAACTTTGTAAATCATAGTTTTTATTAAAAATTAAAAACAAATAAACCCTTGCTATAAGGGACAATATTGTACATTGTTTGGAGTTGAGTATCTCTCCTTTAAAGTTATTGATTAAAGAATAGCATCTTTCCCAGCACCTTAAGTAATGCCAACTCAGAAAGAAATATTCTTAGAAAATCAAATGTCTTATTTGGGGAAAATTTCCCTAAGGTAAGAGCCACTGATAATGAGCCAATAGGTTATTATGTCAGCAAGTAAAAAGAAATTTTAATAAGTAAAATTTATTTAAGAGGAAAGCAAAGTCAAAAGATTATAATACATTGAAAGTCCATCACATATCAGTGGCATAATTTAAGATACTTGTTTCAACTACACCTAAATAATAAAACATTATTAAAATTTTATAATAATGTGAGGCGTTAAGATATATCTAACTTATAAGCTACTTTTAAGCCAATTTTCTGGCATGACTGAAAAACTGATTCATAACTACTATATATTTTGCATGCAAGATAAAGTAATGAATTGTTAATGAGTAATGAATACTGAACTAATAATGTAAAGCAACATGTTAAATAAGTACTTAAAAGGAAAGAGGATCTTGCAAAAAATCATAGAAAGTGGTTTCTTATAGTACTATGGTAAGTCTTACTAAGGAAGCATTTTGAAGCTAAATAGAGAAATTCAGTGGAAATGAATTTGGTGGAAGTTGAACTAAATATTCTAGATCAAGAACTACAATTGATATAAAGGGCAAGATTGAAAAAATCAACATAATTCTGGTTGAACAAGAGTGGGAGATTTGGAATTAAGAGACATGAAATTTAAATCTCAATTAGAAAACAGATGTACTCTGAAACAAAAATAACTCAGGGGCCTCATCAGAACTCAGTGGTAAAGCACATGCTTCAAATGTATTCGTGTAGGGGCCCGGCGATAGCCCATCGGGTAAGGGCATTTGCCTTGCGCGGCCGGCCCATGCCGGCTTGGGTTCTATCCCGGCATCCCATATGGTCCCGAGCACCGCCAGGAGTAATTCCTGAGTGCAGAGCCAGGGAGAAACCCCTGAGCAATGCCGGGTGTGACCCAAAAAGCAAAAAACAAAAAACAAAAAAACAAATGTATTCGTGTATCCTTGGCACCACAGAAATATACAAATTAATTAAAAAGTTGAGTTAGATTTATTTATAAAGGGATTGATTATATGGGTCCAGGTGAATTGTAAGGCATTAAATAACTTTCAATCAAATAATATCAGAATAACTGATATGAATTTCTTTTCTTTTCTTTTCTTTTTTTTTTTTTTTTGCTTTTGGGTCACACCCGGCAATGCTCAGGGGTTACTCCTGGCTCTGCACTCAGGAATTACTCCTGGAGGTGCTCGGGGACCATATGGGATGCCGAGGATCGAACCGGGCCGGCATGGGCGCGTCCGCTGGAAGGCAAACGCCCTACCCACTGGGCTATCGCTCCGGCCCCTGAATTTATTTTCTTTTAAGAATATTTTTGGTCACTCACAGCTATGCTCAGGGATTACTTCTGAGGCATTTAGAGATAAACTTCTGGTAATATACAGGAGACCATACAGGATGCTGGCAATTGAACCCAGCTTGTCTACATCTACAGGACAAGCCCTGCACTATTGTTTTGGCCTCACAAGTAGGGTTTTCTATATACGGATTTATGCCTTCTTTCTCAGACCTTATTTTTTTCTTTTTTTGGCTTTTTGGATCACACCCAGTGATGCTCAGGAGTTACTCCTGGCTCTGCACTCAGGAATAATTGCTGGCCATGCTTTGGGGACCATATAGGATGCCAGGGATCAAACCCCGCGTCGGCTGCTTGCAAGGCAAACACCCTCCCCGCTATAATTCTGGCCCTAGTTCAGAATTTCAAATCCAGTAGGTCACTGAAAGGATTTGAAATTTTGTGGTTCTCTCAAGTTCTAAAGTGGTGCTATGTTCACAGGCGTAGAGGGATTCCTTTTGGGAACCATGCTTCTGGAAGCTTAACAGATGGAAAGGAACTCAAAGCTAATAGAACTAAGTTGTACTTCTTATGAAACAAAACAAAGCCACAAGGTTGTAAATAAAAATGCAGAATGAGAGACAGATGCCTGTAGTATAGACCTTAATTAAAAAAATATTAACAGTGCAGAGACTCAACTACCTCAAAGCAACATCTCATGGACTGAAGATGGTATAACTATCCTAACTTCATTCTCTTTTCTCTGACTGGGCTGAAAAAAAAATCACCTCACAACTCAGAAACTAGACCAGACTTCAAGATTAGACTGAAGAGTGAAATATCATTTTCACATATATAATTTTCACAATAAGCAATAATCAAATGTGCAAGGACATATGAATATATTGTATTATTAGTGCTATGTCCTTCAGATGATGGAAATGGCTGAAAAATTTTATATTAGAGGAATACAAAATTAATTTCTCTTTCTAAAACAAGACTTTAGCTGAACAATAAATATGGATTAGAAGAGAATGATCTTCACATCAAGATAATCAAGTCATTAGTGAGGATAATCTTATCTGAGAAAAGTAAAGAAAGGGTGAAATTCAGAGTGTTAGTCTGCTTATCAGTAAGAGTTACTACTTTGCATTTAAATTAGCATGCTCATAAATATGTAAACTAGGTTGAGGTTGCACAAAAATACATTAACTATAATCATCATTCTGGTTTAATGACTCATACTAAATATTTAAAACTGAGGCTTGGCTAACAATATGAGCTCTCAGAAAAGCATTAAAAATGGTAAGCTAGACTAGGACAGTATTATAGTAATGGCAAAATCAAAAGTGAAGTGATAGGTAAATAAAAATGACAAATAACTTAAAGACCCTATCAGTGATATACCAGTTTAATACCATTTTTAAAAATATATATATTTGCATACCAATAAAAGTTTACCTCATTTGATGTTTTATAAATAAAGTCACTATTTACATCAAATTGTAGGAGTCAACATTATTATAAGTAGATGACCCAAAGTTTAATTAGTACATTTAAAAGAGATGAAGTGAGTTTAAGAAGGATTGGTAGACAGAGGGAAGGACACTTGAGTAACTGGTAAAGGGATGCTGACACAATCTAACATTCAAGCTTTGTAAATCACAATGCCTAAATAAGAGAAAGAAAGGAGGAAAGATAAATATAATCATCATACCCTCATTTGTCATGCCATCACCCTTAATGCCATAGCTCAGAAAATGTTCCAACTTTCATTTCCTACTCTATAAATTGTAAATGAAATTTTTTAAATAAGCAATGAAAATAGAAAAAATCATATAAAGTTTTAATAAATTTTAAATCACTTAAAGGTGAATTAAAACAAATAAAATAGGGACCACAGTTATAGATTTCAGTGGGTAAGGAGCTAGCCTTTCAAAACTGTTGACCCAGGTTGAGTCACTGACCCCTCCATAGGGCCTGTAGGTCCACAAGGAGTGTTCCTGAACCCAGAGCCAGGCAAAAGCCCTGTTTACTGCCATGGATGGTCCTCAAAAAAATACAAATCAAACATATATGCAAAAGATAAATGTAAAAGGCACTGATTTTCGGAAAGTATTGTGCACTCAAACACTTTCACAATAAAATTGAGATTAACAAGTAAAAGAGATAGCAAACAGTACAAAAACAGTGCTATAAACAGTGGTGAAGGAATATTGATATTTTGGTGCTGGGTGTGTTGTCTAACATTGTAAACCAAAAACATTAACATTCATTCTCTTGTTATTAAAAAAAAACCTTTAAAACAAAACTAAAATTGCTGTGATCTGACTGAAATAAAAGCCTTACAAAAGCTAATTATTCAAAGGCTTGATTATGACTTCCCTGTGTGGAAACCATTCTACTGACTTCAGGTATAAAGCCATCATTTGTCTTTGAAAATTCACAGTTCTCTAACTGCATTTCTATGAGTACTTCACAGGGCAAATCTCAGCTTCTAGTTTCTAGGGTATATGCCCCAGGCTACCCATCAAGAATACCATTTCTTCTGAATAGGATAATACCTCAGATTTTACTTTACAACGTGGGTCAGAGCAATGAAAATAATTTCATTGTCTTTTTGTGCAACTATAGGTTACAAGTACAATTTAGGTTTCTACCTGGTTGGTCAACTAGAACTGCTAGTGGCAAATTTCTACCATATATTTAGGAGTTTAAGAGCTATGGGTAATACAAATACAGAGAAGCAAAAGCTAAACTGAGGCAAAAGATCAGAGAGGCTGAATTATGATACTCTAAATTTAACCACACTACCTATGGCCTAACAAAGATACAAACCAATAAATAACCTTTTTTTAAACAGTTTGGATTAAATTTCTGACAGTTACAGCTACATTAACAGAAACTATATTAGTACTTCAGGCTTTCAATATAAAGTGATAGCTCAAATGACTAGAGCCCTTTGTGTGAAGTCCAAGGTTTTATGATAAGGGCTGCATAGTCCAAAACCACTGTGAGGATCAAGCACCAAGTCACTAGTACTAAAGCACCAAGTCAGGTGTACTCCCTGCACAGCAGAAGATGTGGCAGTCATCAATTTCCCCAACTTCAAAATCTACTACAAAGCAGTCATAATCAAAACAGCATGGTATTCGTATAAAGACAGACCAGGAGACCCATGGAATAGAACTGAATATCTAGAATCACACTCTCCAATATATGGTCACTTAATCTTTGATAAAGGCACAAAAATATTAAGTGGAGAAAAGAAAGCCTTTTCAACAGGTGGTGCGGGGAAAACTGGGCAGCTACATGTAGAAAAATGAACTTAGACCTTCTTCTAACACTGAGCACAAAGGTCAGATCAAAATGGATCAAAGATCTCAACATCAGACAGGAACCCAAAAGGTACATAGAAGAAAATATAGGAAAAAACTTTACGACATCAAATCTAAAGGCATCTTCAAAGATGAAGCAGCACTGACAAAGCAAATGGAAGCAAAGATAAACAAATAGGATTATATAAAACTGAAAAGCTCCTGCACCTCAAAAGAAACAATGACCAAAATACAGAGAAAGCCCACAGACTGCGAAAGAATATGCACTTACTTCCCAATCGATAAGGGGTTAATATCCAGGATATATGGGGCACTGTTAGAACGTTACAAGAAGAAAACAGCCAACCCCATAAAAAATGGGGAGAAGTGAACAGAGACTTCCAAAGAGGAGAAATTCGAATGGCCAAAAGGCATATGAAAAGGTGCTCTTCATCACTAATCATCAGGGAGATGCAAATGAAAACAACAATGAGTTATCATCTCACACTACAGAGACTGGCTCACATCCAAAAGAGCAAGAACAACCGGTGCTGGCGTGGATGTGGGGAGAAAGGAACTCTTATCCACTGTTTTGGGGGAGTGCCGACTGGTCCAGACCTTTTGGGTAACAATATGGACATTCCTTTGAAAACTAGATATCGAGCTCCCATTTGACCCAGCAATACCACTCACGGAAATATAGCCTGGCAACCCAAAAAACACACAGAACAAAGACTATCTGCACTTTGATGTTCATCACAGCACTATTCACAATAGTCAGAATCTGTAAAGAATCTGAATGCCCAAGAACAGAGGACTGGCTAAAGAAAGTGTGGTACATCTACACAATGGAATACTACACAGCTCTCAGAAAAGACAAAATCATGAAATTTACATGCAAATGGATGGACATGGAGAGTATCATGATGAGTGAAATTAGTCAGAAAGTAAAAGACAGATATAGAATGACTGAATTCATTAGTGTTATATAAATATATAATAGTGCTCTACTAATTATGAAAATTACCACCACACTAGAACTGAATGAACACTGAATGTACACTAAAGGGAGCTACATGATAATCCCTAAATGTGTGTAGGGCAAGCCACAATGTGTAAGAGAGAGATGGAGAGAGAGAGAAAGAGAGAGAGAGACAAAGAGACAGAGAGACAGAGAGAGACAGAGATAGAGAAGGGGAAATAGTGCCTGCTATAGAGGCAGGCTCAAGGAGGGGGATGAACTTAGGGATATTGGTGGTGGGAATGGGGCACTGGTGGAGGGACGGATGCTGGAAAAAAAGTATGACTGAAACCCAATCATGAACATCTTTTTTTATTGTATTTTTGCATAGTGGTACAATAAAAAATAATTTAAAAAGTTGAAGCATATTGTTCAAAAAATTAAAATAACAAACACAAATTTTAAATCTTTACTATATGTTTAGCTATATAATTTATATGTACTTATTTTATACATCCTGCCCCTTGAGGTATTGCAGGTGTTGCTGTGGTGCTTGGCTGCATTAGCAAGTGACAGACAGGAGCCAGGCTTGTCTACACCCAGGGCTCTGCGCCAGGGGCCCTGGATGGTTAATGGTCTGACAGAGAAAAAGACTGTGCCCCCTGGGATGAACCCAGGGCCATGGCAGAGCCCGGCAAACTAACTGTAATGTATTCAATATGCCAAAAATAGTAACAATAATGGACCTCATCCCAAAGAATGTAGACATTACTGGCGCCTGCTTGAGGAAATCAATGAACAATGGGAAGATAAGTGACAATGATATTTTGTACATAATATTTGTATAATTCTGTATTATATATTCATGATCACGATCTTCCCGTTAATCATCTATTTGCTAGAGCGGGCACCAGTAATATCTCCATATGTCCTGTCTCATGCCAGTAGAGCAAAGGGCATCGGCTTGCTACAGGAACATAAAGAGCCTCAAACCATTATATTAGGTCATGGGAATGACCTAATATAATTGTTACTGGCATTTGGCATGTCAAATACAACACGAGCAGCTTGCCAGGCTTGCCGTGCGGGAGGCATATTCTTTAAACACCTCCAAATAAAGCATTTATTGATGAACCGCGCGGCCGCAAGCGGCTGCGCAAGCCAGGCTTGTGATGGGCTGGTCGGCTGGGTGGTTCTGAAGAGAGGGAAGTCCGGATGTGGAAAATGGCGGCGCCCATGGAGTGGGTGGGGGGGTCGTCTGGCTTGTTGTGAGGTTCTGCCGGGGTGGTGGGCCAAGGCTAGAACCCACCATGCCTCCCGACTGCCTCATGAGCGGCTGGGCACAGGGAGAGCAAGGAACCACTCTGCCCCATGTCTAAGAGTCTCTGGACCAGCATACCTGGGCCGGATTGAGGAAGAAATGGCTGCAGGGTGGGTGTCGATGATCCGGGCTGTGGTGGGCTGGTCGGCTGGGTGGAGTTCTGAAGAGAGGGAAGTCTGGATGTGGAAAATGGCGGCACCCATGGAGTGGGTGGGGGGTCGTCTGGCTTGTTGTGAGGTTCTGCCGGGGTGGTGGGCCAAGGCTAGAACCCACCATGCCTCCCGACTGCCTCATGAGCGGCTGGGCACAGGGAGAGCAAGGAACCGCTCTGCCCCATGTCTGAGAGTCTCTGGACCAGCATACCTCGTTATATATTATATAAAGTATATATTGTACAGATATATTTATTTAATTATACATAAGAATGTGTCTCTTAATGATAGGGACAGATTCTGAGAAATGTGTCATTAAGTAATTTCATTGTTGAGCAAATGACTGAGAGTGAAAGCACATAAACCCAGATGATGATCACTTGTATCACTTATCTTCCCGTTGTTCATGGATTTGCTCGAGTGGACACCAGTAACATCTCCATATGTCCTATGGCAAGCAAGTGTAGCCCAAGGGCATCTGCTCCTCCAGGAACACGAAGAGCCTCAAACTAGTCCTTCAGTCATGGGAATGAGGTCTATAATTGTTACTGGATTTTGGCATAGCAAATAAAACACGGGTAGCTTGCCAGGCTCTGCCGTGTAGTTGGTACACTACAGTAGTAGGCTCTCATCTCGAGCTTTACTGATAAACCTCAACAGGGAGAGATCTGCTTTTCTCTTAGTTGGAGCTCTGAAGAGCTGTGGAATCTGGATGTTGAGAATGACTGACCTCATGGTGTGGGGGTTCCCCTGGCTCTTGGTAGGCTCACTGGGATGGGGGTCATGGCTAGAACCTGCCTAGAACTGTATACAGTGTATAAATGTGAAAGATCCTGGGAAGGACCTGTCATAACTTCCAGTATTATCTAAGACTGTCGCATGGCTGCGGGTTGTGGGTCTGGAGTGTCTCTCTTCCAGGGTTTCTGGCTGTGGTGGTTGGGAGCTCACAGCCATACTTCGAAATGGAGGTAGAGGTATGGGAGGAGGAGCCATATCCTATATTAACTATATTGGAACCCATCATATATCCGGGGCCTATGGTTGACAGATATATTGTTTCAGCAGACAAGCCTGTCTCCTGTCTGCCACCTGCCAATGCAGCTGGGCACCACAGCCACATCTGCAGCATCTCGAGGGGCAGATTCTTGACACTAAACTTTGAAATTAATACCAATAAAGAATTTCCAAAAATTTAAAATTTGCCTATACTATTATCCTCCAATGGAAAAGATTTTTTAGTGAGGGTACTGACCAAACTGTTTCTAAATGAAAATCAATTTCATTATGCTGTAGACATCTTATAACTGTTATATATTTTAGTATTACAAAGAAAAATAATTTAAATTCTTTGAAACATGGTCAAATATAATATTATGACATTTAAATTGAAGATCTTATTTGATAGATTAATACTACCAACTGAAAAATTAAATATTATGTTTCTCTGGTCAAGAATGAATACCTGGATTATTCAAATAAAAGATAAAACATTTATTTTGCTCTTTCTAAAAGCTTAATATTTTTGTTTTGTTTCATTTTATTGAGTCTCACATGCTTTTTTTCTCGTGTTTGTTTCATACAAAAGATAAATACACTTTATATCATAAGAATATTTTTGTATAAAATATAGTCATTATTGATTTTCTTGATTAATTAGGAAGTCAGCATTAAACAGATGTAAAGAAACATTACTCAAAATTCATATTCCTATTCAGAATTTAAGTCTTTATATTTCAAAATAATGAATCCCTTAATAGCATTTTACGACTACTTCAGTAGACTATGCAGTACTCTTAGTTTCTTTTTATTTAACAAAAAATATAAAGTACAGCAGAGTGGCAAAATGGATTAAAAAACTAAATCTAACATTCTGCTGCCTACAAGAGCGGCGTTTGATCAGAGCAAATACACTCAAAGTCAAAGGCTGGCAAACAATTCTCCAAGCAAACAACGCCTACAAAAAATGCCAAGGTGGCCATACTAGTATCTGACAACATAGATTTCAGTCTGAAGAAGGTCAGAAGGGACAGTGAAGGCCATTTCCTAATAATTAAGGGATATGTATATCAGGAAGAAATCAAACTCCCTAAAATATACGCGCCCAATGAGGGGCCAGCAAAAATACTTAAAACAACTGCTAATAGACTTCAAAGATGACATTGAAAGTAACATAATTGTAGTTGGAGACTTCACCACAGCTCTATCAACTCTTGATAGATTGATTAGACTGAAACTCACCAAGGAAATACTGGCACTGAAGGGAGAAATAGAAGAAAGGGAACTGGTAGATATATACAGGACTTTACATCCCCAAAAAGCTAAATACACATTTTTCTCTAGTGCACATGGAACATTCTCCAAGACAGATTACATACTGAGCCATAAAATATACCTCAATAAAATAAAAAAAGATAGAAATTTTGTCCACTATCTTTTCAGACCATGATGCACTGAAAGTGGAGCTAACCAACTACAAAAACAGAGAGTCAAGACAAATAACTGTAAACTAAACAACTCACTGCTATACAACCAGTGGGTCATAGAAGAAATCAAAAGGAGGAAATCCAAAGATTCCTGGAAACAAATGAAAATGATGAAATGTGGTTTCAGAAATGAAACCACAACAGAAACCACAGAAATTCAAAAGATCATCAGAGATTTATTTTGAGAGTCTGTATGCCCTGAAAGATGAGAACTTGGAAAAAAATGGATAAATTCCTGAAGTCCTATAACCCCCACAGTTGAAACAAGAAGACCTGCAATACTCGAATAAGCCTGTCACCATCGAGAAAATTGAAACAGTAATTAAAAGTCTGCCCAAACACAAAGTCCCAGGTCAGATGGATTGACTAGTCAGCTCTTTCAAACCTTTAAGGAGGACCTACAGCCAGTCCTTTTCAAGCTCTTCCAGGAAATAGAAGAAACAGAAACTCTCCCAAATAGCTTATACGAGGCATATATCACCCTGATACCCAAAGATGGCAGAGACAGCACACAAAAAAAGAAAACCACAGACCAATTTCCTTGATGAACACTGATGCTAAGATATTCCACAAAATACTAGCATACAGAATCCAAAGACTTATCAAAAGATTATACATCATGACTAAGTAGGAATTCATCCCAGGACTGCAAGGATGGTTCAGATTTTTCAAGTCAGTCAACATAATACATCATAACAGTAAGAGAAAAAATAAAAACCATATGATCATGTCAATAGATGTAGAGAAAGCATTTGACAATATCCAGCACCCGTTCAAGATTAGAGCTCTCCAGAAAATGGAACTTGAAGGAACCTTCCTCAGTATTGTCAAGGTCATCTGCCAAAAGCCCACAGCCGAATGTCATTCTCAATGGGGGAAAATTTGAAAGCTTTCCCATTCGATCATGGACAAGACAAGGTTGCCCACTCTAACCTCTTTTATTAAATAGAGTACTGGAAGTACTTGACATAGCAATCAGAATAGCAAAGGACATTAACTGGCATCCAAAATAGGCAAGGAGTAAGTCAAGCTATCATTATTTGCAGATAATAACATGCTATTATACCTAGAGAACCCTAAACTCTCGGCCAAAAGACTTCTGGAAACAATAGATATATATATAGTAGAGTGGCAGGGTACAAAACCAATACCCAAAACTCGGTGGCTTTCCAATATATAAATTACGAAAGAGAAGAAATGATATTTAGAAAGCGATTCCATTCATAATGTGTGCCACAGAAAAACAAATACCTAGGAATCAGCTTAACCAAGTGTGTAAAAGACCTGTACAAAAAAGCGCTACAAGAATATGTTCCAAGAAATAAAAGAGGACATGAGGAAATGGAAACACATTCCCTGCTCATGGATGGGGAGAATCAACATTGTCAAAATGGTAATACTCCTAGAGCTTTGTACAGATTCAATGTCTCCCTATAAGGATTTCCATGAAAATTTTCAAAAGAAATTGACCAAATCCTCCTGAAATTCATATGGAATAATAAACCCCCACGGATAGCTAAAGCAATACTTGGGAAAAAGAAGATGGGAGGCAGCACCTTTCCCAACTTCAAATCGTAATAAAAAGCAGTAATAATTAAAACAGCATGGTATTGGAATAAAAACAGACCTGTGGACCTATGGAATAGAGTTGATTATCTTGACACCCATCTTCAAACACATGATTATTTAATCTTTGATAAAGGTGCGAAGCATCTGAAATGGATGGTGCTGAGAAAAATGGGCAACTACATGTAAAAAATGAATTTGGACCTCTAACACCATGCACAAAAACCAGATCAAAATGGATTAAAGATCTCAATATCAGACCTGAATCCATAAAGTATGTTGAAGAAAATATAGGAAAAACCCTCATGACATTGAAGCTAAATGCAACTTCAAAGGTGAAACACCACTAACAAATCGACTAAAGCAAAGATAAACATATGGAACTACAAGAAACTAAAAAGCTTCTGCACCTCAAATGAAACAGTGATCAAGATACAAAGACAGTCCACAGAGTAGGAAAGAATATTCACCCAATACCCCTCCGATAAGGGGATAATATCTTGGATATATCAGACACTGGTAGAACTTTACAAAATAAAACAGCCAACCCTATCAACCATGGGGAGAAGAAATGAAAAGAAACTTCAAAAAGGAACAAATACGAATGGCTAAAAAAGGCATATAAAACACTCATCAACACTAATCATCAGAGAAATGAAATCGACACAACAATTAAATATCATCTCACACCAAAGAGGCTGGCACATATCCAAAAAGGCAAGGAAAACAAACAAATGCTGTGTGGATGTGGGGAGAATCAGATTCTCATACATTGTTGGTGGGGATGTCAACTGGTACAGCCTTTTTGGGAACAATATGGACACTCCTCCAAAGACTAGAAATTGAGCTCCTGTTCGACCCAGCCATACCACATCTGGGAATATATCCTAGGAAGCCCCAAAACACACAGCAACAATACCATCTGCACTTTTATCTTCATGGCAGCACTATTCACAATAGCCAGAATGGAAGCAACCAGAGTGCCCAAGAACTGATAAAGAAAGTTTGGTACATCTACACAATGGAATACTATGCAGCTGTTAGGAAAAATGAAGTTATGAAATTTGCCTATAAATGTATGGACATGGAGAGGCTCATGTTGAGTGAAATTAGCCAGACGGAAAAAGACAGATACAGTATGACTGGATTTCTTTTGCATGACATAAATACATATATGTATACATACATACATGCATACATACATACATATATTATGATACCAATATACAAGGTCAGGCAAAACATGAATCAGGAGGTCTTGTCAAAGGTGGAATCTACCACAAGCATGTAGAAATTAGAGGTTAGGTAAGATAGAGAAGGGAACAGTGTGCTAATAATTGTCAAAAATGATACCATCTTAGAACTGAGCATTGAATATAGGCAAAATATAGGCATAAATATAAAATATATATATGCAATATAAATGTATATATTGCAATCCACAACTTGTAAGAGAAGGAAGAGAGAGAGAAAGAGAGAGAGGGAGAGAGAGAGAAGAGATAAAGAACCTGCCATAGAGGCAGGCTAGGGGGGGGGAGAGGGAATCGGGGACATTGGTGGTGGGAAATGGGGACTGATGGGGGGATGGGTGCTGGAACACTGTATGTCAGAAACCCAGACATGAAAAGTCTTTGTAATTGTATAGTTCATGGTGGTCTAATAAAATATTTTAGAAAAAAGGAATAAAAAAAAATATAAAGTACAGCTTATACTATAATATAACAATTGAAGAGAATATGAGTTTAAAGTGAAGTACACTATTATTTTTTGCCCTTATTATCCATATAAAAGAGGAACTCTCTTGGCAATGTATTAAAATATATGATTAAAAAAAAGGGACTCACATGATCTATTAATTCCACGAACCATTCCATTCCATTGTCCATTGGCATCATCCTGGGCTCCATATTTCCCATCCTCCACAAGTCTGATTTCATATGTAAAACCAAGTATTGTAGATAACTCTCTGAGGAGGTCAATGCAATAGCCCTCGAATCGATCGTTCCCATAGAGGGTTTGTCAGACTTCTTAAACAAGACATAGGGTTCTTCCTGGAAGCACAACAATAGGAACATAAATGTGGGAGATAGTCAGGTAATTTTGAATCTGTTATCTAAATTATAAGCTTTCCTTAGAAGCCAGGAAATTTCACATTACTTAAGGAAAATAACCAATTTTATTTATTAATACAGTTTGAAATACCAAAGTCAGGTTACTACAGGAATGCTTATGCTTAACAAGAAAGCATTTAGGTATAATAATGTCACTATAACTATTTGATAATGTTATATATTACATCATTACCTATGGCACTGTTATATATAATGAATATGTTAGAGATACTATATAATGCATGGGATTTATTTCACAATGACTGCAAAAACCCAGCTGAATTTCACCATAGAATAAGTTCCTAATATGTTCTTCTAGAGGACTCTTCTTAAAAAGAAAAAAAAAAAAAAAGGTCATCATTGTTCTGCCAGCATTAGACTACCTTAGCCATGTAGACTTGGTGTTGACTCTGGAAAATTCATGCTCTCATGGTTTAAGACAAATTGTTGCCTCAAATCTCAGCTCACAATAGTGTGTTCCAAGGGCCTGGCAGTTAACACTATGGTTGGCTATGGGTAAGCAAGGTAGCAAGGCACACAGTATGGTTCACTTGCTAACAATCTATAGACTTTGGTTTTACAAAGTTCCTAAGCTGTTGTTTATCCAAGAAGTTGTATATCTGTCCTTCAAATCTGAGTGAGAGTTTAGATGGATAAAGAATTCTTGCTGAGGCGTTCATTTCATTAAGTTTTTTTACTATATCCCACCACTGCCTTCGGGCTTGGAGGGTGTCTTCTGAGAAGTCTGCTGAAAGTCGAATGGATGCTCCTTTGTACACAATTTCCTTCTTTGATCTTGCTGCCTGAAGAATTCTGTCTCTGTCTATGGAATCCATTACTTTGACTAGGATGTGTCTTGGGGTCTTTCTATTGGGGTCTCTTCTTGCTGGTATGTGTTGGGCTTCTTGGAACTGGATGCCTTCATCTTTTAACTCGGGGAACTTTTCAGCCAGGATGTTTTTAACTGTTTTAATTTCCTTGGGGTTACTTTCCTGTCCCTCCTGGGACTCCGATGATTCTTATGTTGTTCCGCCTGGCTTCATCCCATTGTACTCTGTTCCATTGCTGATCCATTTTCCGATCTTTTTTCCATCTTATGTAGTTCTCTGAGTGCTTTCTGCAGCTCATCTTCAGTTTCACTGATTCTCTCTTCCGCTGCTGTCATCCTACTGTTGAGAGCCCCGATTGTGTTTTTCATTTCATCTACTGAGTTTTTAAGTGATAATATTTCTCTTTGCATGGTTCTCATTTCTGCTCTCATTTCCTCCCATAGTTTATTGACTGCCCTTTCAACTGCTTCGTTTATGTTCTCCTGTATTTTATTGGACATCTGCTCAATTTTTTCGTTGAGCTCCTTAAACATCCTACCAATTTCCTCTCTAATTTCATTGTCAGAGTGATCATGCATATCTGTATTCTTTTTGATTCTTCACGGTCAATTCCTTCATCTGTTCTTCGAGCTGGGGATCTGCGTTGTTTTCCCATGGTGTTGTGGTGTTCAGGGATAGATTCCTCTAGTGTACTGTTTCTTTTTTCTTGAGGGTATTACCTACCCTTGGTGTTGAATTTCCTAGTTTTAGTAATAATAAGCCGCGCTCCCAGAGACTCTACCTGAGATGCAGACAGGCCGGGGTGAGAGTTCAAAATGACGGTTTACTACCAGTTCTGCTCGGACTTCTGGGGGTTGTAGTTCCACCTTCTGCCGAGACCTGGGGCTCTACCACAGCCCCAGGCGCCCGCCAGCCAGCCGCCCCCAGAGACTCTACCTGAGATGCAGACAGGCCGGGGTGAGGAGTTCAAAATGACGGTTTACTTCGGTTCCGCTTGGACTTCTGGGGTTGTAGTTCCACCTTCTTCCGAGACCTGGGGCTCTACCACAGTCCCAGGTGCCCGCCTGGTCAGCCGCGCACCCAGAGACCAATCTATAGACTTTGGGAGGTCTTGAGGTACTTTCACTCTGAGGGTCTATGCTTACTTACTAACAATCAGATGTGTTCTGGAGACAAATCTCTAAATCTCTGTTTGTTTGTTTGTTAGTAATATCAAAATTTTAAATTAGGGACTTTAAAGAAAACCACAGCAAAAGTTTTATATATGCAAAACTGCATACACATAACTTCAAAGTTATGACCACTTTCTTTTCTGACTTAGCTTTAATTCCTCTCATTCCTCAAACTTGCCGAGCCTATTCCTGCGGCTTGGTCTGCATAGTTTGCCCATTCTTTTCAAACCAGTTAATGATTCTAAAATACTCAGATAATGATTTAATTTAGGGCTATGATCAAATTCTCCTCTTAAACTTTAAAAAACTCGGTATGCATAAGTTATAATCCCTTCTCCTATATTTACTTTAAGCATAAAATTAATTCTAATATAAAGATTTGTTCATTCCAATTGGTGTATGTGTTTTTTACCCAGACTAGTATACAAATACATGAGCATAGATTATAAATTATGTTCATTAGTATTTATTTTGGTGCCTATAAATATGATTCTTAAAGATAACTCCAGAAAAATAGTAAATTCCTAGCATATCTGAGTTCTAAATTGTGACCTCTTGTACTTCATGATCTTCATGAACTCCTAGAGCCACCTTAAATCTGGTGACCCCAAGTATAAATACTAGCAGCCCATGCCAAGTCAAGTTCAGCCAGGAGCATTCTCTCTCCACCTCCCTAAAAATATATATATATAACTACTATGCCTTGTATAGTAGTTATATATAATATATAATAGATATATGTATAATATATAATATATATTCATTTTATATTATATAAAATATTTATATATATAAATATATAACTACTATACCTTCTTGTCAATAATACATATATCATTATATATGTTATATATATTATATATATATTTTATATATATATATATATAGCGGGCGAGAAGGTATAGTGGTTTACTGTACAACTATCAACATCCCCATGATAATAATGCATTTTAACATTTTGATGACTTCTTCTTGAGGAATCAGTATGTACAGTTAGGCATTATTTAATAGCATACAAGATTGTGAGGAATGTGCATAAGCAACAAAAACAGAGAAAGAAAATCTTTAGAATGTGCCATTTATTTCCTATTAATTCAGGTTTCCTAGTAAACATTCTACCTAACGAACTGTTATTCATAAACAAATAATTTGATACCTGTGAAATTAAGAAGTATATATAGGTACATATGATGTAGGTTTCAGATCACTTGAAAAATAAGGCATAACGTATTTATTGATTGTAACAATAATATATATTATTCCTCTCATTTTTAATTCTGAGTAGTAAGACAGTTTTTAGCTATGATTCTGATATCCAACTTCATTGTGTCACAAGATAGTTTTACATCAAGCTATGCCTCTCTTTTAGACCTCTCTTACTGTTTCACATAGCACAAAGATATATAATAACCTAGTTCAGAAAACAGAAAAGAAAAATAGGAGCATAAGAAATTACTGTACCTCATACTGAGTTCAATGAATAATATGATAAAACTCTCTTGGGCAACTTTAGAGATTCCTCATATAGTCTTAAATCTCCACATCAGCATTTACCAGAGGTAAAGGTATTTCATTCCACTGGCATGTGTAATAAGGACTTGTCAGCATTTCCTTTAAGAACCCCAGTTTTAAGGAACTAAACAACTAGTGTATTTTTATCTCCATTAGACTGGGAGCTGCCATAGAATAAAATACAAATAGAGTTCTGAAAATGGGAAATATATTATAAGGTTTAGAGGAATCTTATATTTTAAAATATAATAAAGTAGTTATTTTAAAATAAATTATTTTAAATAAATATTTCAAAATATAATAAAAATTTTAAGTGTATAACAGCCCTCTTTCTTTATATAAAGTTAATTTTTCAATGTGTTAACTCTCAATATCTTACTCATGAGAGTCACAAGTTAGAGATAGGAAAAAATAAAAATTGCTATATGATATGCATAAAGTATATTCTATAAATATATAATCACAATAATGCGTTTAAGTTATTATTTAAATATCATGGAACTCTTATTATGTACCATTAATCTTTTTACATAAATGGTACAAAACAAGGAAAAGCAACAATACAGAAAAATTTCTGCTTACTAATCAAGTGACTAATTTGAGATACTTACCAATTTATGTTGTTTTATATTATTTGTATAGCTAATCCCTTTCCTTAGTTACTAATATTTCACAGGATCTCTTTTTAATAAATTTGATTTTTTATATAATTTTAGACAACCTCAGAACATATGACATTATGTCCCTTAATATATTTGCAATGCGCAAATTATCATTCACTTAACCCAAGTCTGGTCCTGAATTTAAATTTATGTCAGAGATCTTTTAAAATTATTTTAAGATAAAGAACTGAAATTTCAGTTACTTATGTACAACAGTACCAAATCATTTAGAATATATAGCTAATGACTTTTTAACTTTTCTTTAAAATTATAAAAATATATGAAAATAGCTTCAGACTTAAATTTTGTCGTGACTTTAGGCTCTTTGAAATTAGAATAGGAAGGATGGTTAAAATAGAAAATTGTCTAGCTTAACCATAAAGAGGGCCTGTGATGTGTGGCCACACTATAAATATAGGGAGAAGTTCTTTTCTTGTTGTTGTTGCTTTTTTGCTCTACACCTTTGTGAAAAATCTCAGCAGAATAGATGGAGGACAACTAACCTAACAAGTTAACTTAAGTGGTCATAGACAATGACATGAAACTAAAAAAATGCTCAAACAAGTCATTAAATTTTTTTAAAAGCAATAAAAATCATAAGTAGGGAATAGAATCTGTTTTATTTAAAACAGGCAAATATTCAATGAACTCCAAATAAAATAAACTGAAAACAATATGTTCCATGTATAACCAGATGACTAAAATTCAAAGGTAGAGAAAAATCTTGATAACAGCAAGGGAAATATGTCATATGGTATAAAAATATGCACAATAAATTTCAAATTGTCTGAGAACATAGAAGACAGAAAGCAATGAATTTTTAAAATATTAAAAGAAAACATCAACAACCAAAAATTTTATATATTGCAAAATTTGCCTTCAAAAATAAAGATATACTCACCTAAACAAAGTTATTTTTTTAATTTCCATAGGGACTTTAATAGGGACTTATTTAGGCTTAAATGAAGAACACCAGAAAGTAAATTGAGATGATGGAAAAAAAATAAAGATACATAATTAAAAAAAATCATATGTGGAGTGGGCCAAGATGTTTATAGAGAGAAATGCATTTAAACATAAATGGCAAAAGGTTTGCATGATTTGATTGGTCCAGTAGAGGAGAGAATGAGAGAAACTTGCTGAAAGCTCTGAAGAATTTTCACATGAAGAATCTCAAACAAGTAAGACTAGAAGACTGGGCAGGAGCAAAGTAGCCAAATGGAAGCACTGTGGTTTCTCAATCAAGAATGAATATGACTGAACAGTGTGCACCGTGAAAACTATGCTCTGAAAACTTCGCCATAGCTATTGGATCTTTCTATTTTTGGTTTTAGTGTTTTGGTTTGGGGCCATACCAAGCAGTGCTCAGTTTTACTCCTGGCTCTGCACTCAGTGATTAATCCTGGGTGAATTCATGGGACCTTATATTGTGTTGGGACTCATACCCAAGTTGGCTGATCATAAGGCAGGTGTCCTACCCACTATATTAGCTTTGCGGCCCTCATTGTTCTGAATGAAGACCATAAAGATACCTTTTCAAAGCTTGGGTGGTATCTATTCAGAGACCAGCAGACTTCCAGATTGACATTATTAAAAATAAGCTGGCATTTATGGCTATAGGAGGAAAGATTCTTCCCAATAGCACTTAAGGATAATAGTCTAAAGCTGAATTGTAAACAGTTCTTTTTGCCAAATTCCATCAAATATCGAACAAGTTGGAGTCACAGGAAAACAAAAAAAGAAAAAGATCTGGTAATGGGGGTTTGGAGAGGGGAGGTTGTTAAAACTTAAAGATTAAAGCAACAGGCCAGGAGCAGTCACTAGAACCTTTTGTATACAGGAAACCTATACAATTCATATTGTGACAATTAAACTTAGAAACCAGATGCAACATAAACACATGCAATGGCTCTGGGTTGAATTGGTGAATGAGAGCCTTAGATTGTGTCCCAGGCCGTAACAAAATCAAATGTTGAACCATAGCCCACGTTGTACAGGAGAGTCAGTGAAGAAATGGAGTAGCCCACCAGAACTAATGGTTGATGACAAAGACCAGGAGATTTCTACAGCATCTACTAGTTCTTTAGACCATCTATAAAAATTTCAGAGCTACATTGGTGAGGCTATTTAACATGCTGAAAGAAATGATAGTACAGGCATCCAATAAGGAAAAAGATGACAATCAGTAGTCAGTGGACTGATGAGCATAGGAGGTAGACTAAAATGCTCATCTGAATACCTTGATAGCAGAGTGACAGAAGTGAAGGAACTAATAAGTATGCTCAAAGATGCAGGAACTACTTATTTTCTAAAACATATGTACCATAGACAGTTTAGGATGTGCTCCATCACATTGCTATCAGAAATATATAATGCACTCTGACATTCTGATGTAACATTGCTATTGTCACTGTCAATGTCACTGTCTTCCAGTAGTTCATGGATTTGCTCGAGTGAGCACCAGTAACGTCTCCATATGTCCTGTCACAAGCAAGTGTAGCCCAAGGGCATATGCTTGATCCAGGGACAGGAAGAGCCTCAAACCATTCTTCAGGTCATAGAATTGAGGTCCATAATTGTTACTAGTTTTTGGCATATCAAATAAAACACGGGTAGCTTGCCACGCTCTGTCGTGTAGATGGTATATTCTCAGTAGAAGGCTCTCATCTCGAGCATTTACTCTAGTAACATAGATATTACATTAAGTTATTATGAAAGTGAAAAAAAAGACCATATGAGAAAGGGTATTGTCAAAAAGTTTAGAATCAAAAGTTTGGACAGAGATCTGAAAAAAAAAATCTCTTGGATAATGTTAGTTGGGCTGATAACTGTTACACCACTAAGGGAAATTGTATGGAGAATTTTATAAAAACAAAATATGCAAATATTCTAATTCAAAAATACATTCCTCCATTAAGGAAAAGTGTATGGAGAATTTTATGAAAAATTAAATATGCAAATATTCTAATTCAACAATACATTCCTGTATATTTACCTGGAGAATATTAAAAAAACTAAATCGAAAACATATAAACATTTTCATATTTATAGTACCATGTTTTCCACAAGCAAACCATGAAAATCCCCTAAATGACTAATCATGTGACTGGATGAAGAAATATGGCATGTATCTTCACTGGAATATTTCTCAGCTATAAAGGATGTGAAATACTGGTCTTAGTAAGAAAGTGGCTGGAAACTTAGGTCTAAATGAAATTAGTAAGAAGGTGAAGACTATTTCCAGATGGTTTAATTCCACTAACACTTATTATTCACCACTTGTGCATTATCTGCTATCTCTCAAGTAAACGCAGCTTGTTTGAAGCATGATTCACTGCTTGCTGAGGTGTGTCCAGTGAAGTGTGACATTAGAGAACAAAATGATCCAGCACACTTCAGCAGTCAGGAGTGGGGCTTAATCTCCCATTGAAACGTTCATTCACCAAGATAAACCACACTTGATGATACCTTGATAGTTGGCTGGAAACTCTTTAATAGCACATATCATTTATTGTAATGGATCTCTCTCATCCTCTAATTACCAAGATAACATTCCAGAATATATAGACAAAGTCAACAGAGCAAAAACCTTGGAATCCAGGACAAATAACAGAGAAAAGGGAAAACTTAAGGGGAGACATTGACTGAGATTCTACAAAACCCTGAAGAGAAAAATCAAACCTAGCATAACTTTTCTGGGTTTTAAAAAATAAAGCGTTGTATCAAGTTTTTATTTTTTGTAATATTCAAAGAAACAGAAATAACAACAAAATTTCACGTGGTTTTATTCATATGTGAAACATAAAGAACAAAATAAAATAATTACAAAATATTGGGGAAAACATCAGTTTCTGGAAAACAGAGCGGTTATATGAAGGGGAAGCAAAGAAGTATGGGAGAAATGAGTAGACTTGCTTATGTGATGTGACTAGAACTTAGGTGGAGAATAAGGCACATATGCTTATCAAAGTGTGAAGCTATACTTTTAACTTTATATATTTAATAGCAACACTATATGATAGCTTGTTATTAGTAATAAGCAAAGATCTAAAATTTAACCAAGAGATAAGGATCAATATTAAGCATATTAAGTATTTAAAAATCAAAGATTCATTTTTTGATTTCTTTTTTTCTTTTTTTTTTTTTTTTTGCTTTTTGGGTCACACCCGCGGCGCTCAGGGGTTACTCCTGGCTCTGCACTCAGGAATTACTCCTGGCTGTGCTTGGGGACCATATGGGATGCCGAGGATCGAACCCGGGCGGCACAGGCCGGCCGCATGCAAGGCAAACGCCTTTACCCGCTGGGCTATCGCTCCGGCCTGATTTCTTTAATATAGCACCATTTCCTGAGTTACTTAGGGCAAATCAATCATTCAAAACTATAGCTTAAAAATTATGGCATAAAATGTTCTCATTTATCTGTGAAATATAGAAAAATATAGAAAGAGATGGGCCGGAGCAATAGTCCAATGGGTAGGGCATCCCACATGGTCCCCCGAGCACCGCCAGGAGTAATTCCTGAGTGCAGAGCCAGGAGTAACCCCTGAGCATAGCCAGATGTGACCCAAAAAGCAAAAAAAAATAAAGGGGAATGCATGGTATCAAAGCAGAGATGCCCATATTATTCTTGACCATAGATATGAGGACAGGGAAGAAAACATCCCTGGGTTGGGGTTCAGAAGAGATAGATGCATGATAACAGGGACATGGATCAGGGGCCTAAACACATCAGTGGGGTAAATGTGTGGTACAGCTTAATTCCAGAGTAAAAAACACATATATGTATATGTAAATGTTAATAGGCATTTATTATATTTATTAATTTTAATTTTCTTGTCTACATGGGCCAAAATCATATAGAAATCACTAAGTTGACCTTATAATTTTATTTTTTGATCATTACATTTGCCAGTTCTTAAAGTTTAGTTGGAATAAGCAATCACTGTATCACTGTATCACTGTCTTCCCGTTCATCATCAATTTGCTCGAGTGGGCACCAGTAACATCTCCATATGCCCTGTCTCATGCAAGTAGAGCCCAAAGGGACACGTGCTTGCTCCAGGAACATAAAGAGCCTCAAACCATTCCATCAGGTCATGGGAATGAGGTTTATAATTGTTACTGGTATTTGGCATATCAAATACGATACGGATAGCTTGCCAGACTCTGCCTTGCAGGTAGTATACTCTTGTAGTCATCTCTAAATCTAGCATTTATTGATGAACCTGTAATAGGCTCATCATGGGCTGTAAAAGGCTGGTCTGCTGGGTGGAGTTCTGATGAGGGGGAAGTCCGGATGTGGAAAATGGAGGCCCCTCATGGAGTGGGGGGGTCATCTGGCTTGATGCGAGGCTCTGCTGGGGTGGCGGGCCAGGGCTAGAACCTGCCACCCCTCCTGGGCGCCTCATGACTGGCTGCTCACAGGGAGAGCAAGTAGCAGCTCTGCCCCATGTCTGTGAGTCTCTGGATCAGAATACCTGAGGCGGATTTAAAAAAAAAGACTGCTGCGGGTGGATCTCGATGAGCCGGGCTGTGATAGGCTGGTCTTCTGGGTGGAGTTCTGGTGAGGGGGAAGTCCGGAATAAGCAATATAAAGTAAATTTGTTATACACCAAAGGGGGCAGGTTGGGATTCAGAGGGAAACTGAGATACTGGTGGACAGAAGTTCAACCTGGTGATGTTGGGGCACTAAATGCTTGAAACAATTGTATAATGACAATGGTGTAAACGATGGTGTTTTCTAATAAAAATTAATTTAAAAATAAGCTTGGTATATATATCTGAACTATAGTTTAAATTATATAGTATTATATCTATATATAGTTTCTATAAAACTATAGTAGATATCTAAACTATAGCTTAGATATCTAAACTATAGTATTATATAGTATTATTTATTTTATATTTAAACTATAGCTTAGATATTAATCTTTGTATACAGCTGATCCAGGACAGATCTAGGGTATCCCATATGGTCCTCCAAGCCAAACCAGGAAAGACCTCTGAGAAAGCCCTGAGCATTGTTAGATGTGTCTCAACCCCTAGCATCTCCCCTAAATGTTCCTAACAAGGAGGTAGTCTAGTGGGAGGGGACTTGGTGTCACTGGTGGAGGGAAGTCAACTCTGGTAAGTGGGACTGCTCTGGAGCATTGCACAACTGAGGCTCTACTATTAATAACTATAAATCATGGTGCCTTAATCTTTATTTTTAAATAATCAAAAAGTATATTGAACAATATGTAAAGGCCGAGCGGGCCCCAGTACTGGGGCCCGCTCGAGCAAATCGATGATGAACGGGAAGACAGTGAAGACAGTGACAGTGATGTAAAGGCCAAAAATTCTATTTCACAAAATAATCAGAATCTCTGCATAAACTTTATTTGATTTGATTTTCCCCCATTTTTTAGAAGATTGTAATAATAATTCTTTAATATCACATTTTTTGTCATTAATTATAAATATTTTAAGCCTCAGGAAATTTCCTAGTAAATCAATATTATTATTTGGAAAGATTAATAATTATTTTATTTTATAATTGGAGGTCTTTAAGTAATTCAAATTTATAATTTAAGGTTTTTTACAATACTACTGGTCTAAATGGAGGCCCTAATGTGGTGGGGGGTCGTCTGGCTTGTTGCAAGGCTCTGCTGGCATGGCGGACCAGGGCTAGAACCCGCCATCTCTCCTGGGTGCCTCATGAGCGGCTAGGCACAGGGAGAGCAAGTAGCAGCTCTGCCCCATGTCTGTGAGTCTAAATAGTTTGTTTCATTTTTCAAATCCATATCAGATAAATTTCATAACTGAATACAGTAAATGTTCTTAATAATGTGAATGAATATTCTATCACTATCACTATCCTCCAGTTGATCATCTATTTGCTAGAGCAAGCACAAGTAATGAGGGCCTCCAGTGAATGAATATTGATTGACATTATTGCAAAATTGTAATTGAGTTTAAATAAAATATAAAAAAATTGAAAAGAGAATTTGTTTGAAATCTCAGCTACTGGTATTCGATTACATTGAATGAGTCTTAATACCTAAGAGCTTCTCAAAAAATACTTACACATTTAATTGGATATGACTTTCTTTCATTCAAATCATAATAAATGAACAAGAAAAATGAGAAAAAGATAAACAATGACAGAGCTGTTTATGAAAGTTTATGTGAAAGTTTATGTGACATAAACTTTCACATAAACTTTCTGGTTAGTTAAAAAACCTAATCTGGTGTTTATGTTTTTGCTCAAACCACATTGGCAGGACAGTGCTTTTTATTTCCTCTTTTCAGCTTCTGCACTCAAATTTTTGTGTTTTTACTGTTATAAAGCTTAAAAGAAGTTTTTCCACTTCTGAGTGCTGGTTTGAAAAAATTTCTTTCTAGTCACCATGTTTCTTAAAGTCTGAGTTTTTGGCATCCTAATGAACACTCAAGTCAGAAACCCATTGTGTATTACAGATTATCACAACTGAATTCAGAATACCTGGTGAAAAAAAATGAAAATAAAAAAAGAAAAGAAAACCCAAACCCACAACAAATAGGATCTCTATGAGAATGACAATCTCTTCAAGGAAACAAAATACTAAGGTTGACTTGTTTGTTAAGGTAAAATATATAAGTGTCTTGACTGAAATACAATTCCCATTTTGATATCTCAAGAGGTTATTATCAAGGTACATAAACTTTCACATAAACTTTTTGGTTAGTTAAAAAACCTAATCTGAAAAAAAAATAAAAAATAAGAAAAAAACCTAATCTGGTGTTTATGTTTTAAAGCAATAACAAAATAGCATAGTATACCAGAAGAGCAGTTTTAACTTAGTAACTATTTAATAAACCATTTTATCTTTTGCTATTTCTTTTTACAAAATGCAGTGCATTCAGTGGAAATCTATAAAAGTTCCATTTTCTTTTTTTGATTTGCAAGTGCATTAAGCAAAGGAATTCTTTTTAATTCTCTTTCACTTATACAGATCTTTTAGTACACTACTGCAAAGTGCAATTACCACATTCTTAGTTGCTGAAAATTATGCTCATTTTCTTTCAGAAGAACAACTTCAGAAAACGAGATAATGTACACAACTAAGTCTTTATTGGCTATAATTATCATTATAATAAAAGGTTTTGTTTTTACTTTGTATCTATAAAAAATCTGCTGAGTTAAGAAAAGTGAGAAAAACTTTCCCATAAATGTGATTTTAATAATCTAAAATCAAAAGAAAATCTACAGAAATCATGATGCCATAATATATTAAAATGACTCTTCTAGTCAAAAAAAAGATTGCTGTTTTTCATGTAGTGCTCTTCACCAACATATCAGGGATAACACCAATGTCAGAACAAAAAAGGATTTAAAGTGAAAGTTGCCTTAGACATTATTTTTCATGTTTGAAAAAACAAATTCATATATTAGTGAATGAAAAATGCTATTAAGCTTCTTGACCAAAATACCAGCTTAGATTGGACTTCTTGGTTGTTTTTGTATTGTTGGAGATATTTATGATTTGCTCTTTAAATATTTCATTATCTTGATTCATAAGTAAGAGGATACAGAATTGGGGAAGAGCTAACGCACAAATCAATCAAAGATGCCATTTCACTGCTCTTCCAGTAAGAGGTCTGATGGGAAGGGACTGTACCTATTAGCTAATGTCCAAATGGCATTTTCATTTCTGTATCTAATTTATTATCCCCTTACAAGAATAATCAGGATTTGACTACACCATAGTGGTTACCAGAATCTACATTCATACATGACTAAAACAGTATTCATTATCTCTCTTGCCTGCATGTTTTGTTATGCTATGGGACAAAGTAAACAAAACTGCTTCTAGGAAGTCCTCACCTTATTTCTCAAATCATCTTTCCCCAAACTATTCTCAATTAATCTTATACTTGGTTATTCACTACTGTTATTTATTTCCTCTAGTATAGGTGCAATCCCTTTACAATCTGATTTTAAACATTTCCCTTTTTAGAAATAACTACAAACAAACCCATATCTCACTGCTCAACATGTTTCTTAATTACTTCAAAAAATCTCTTAGAATAATGCATTTATTCCATCCTTTGTGTACCTAACTGTGAATATGATCTTAAAGAGACTGGGATCTGTAAAAAAACACATTTCTAGTTTGAATAAACTAGAAATTATAGGAATCATAAACTGGAACATTTAGGGAAGGGCTACAGTTAGATCCTGAATCAAAGAAGAGGGTTTTATACTGAGTTCAAAAGGGGTTCATGCAAATAGATATATGTCCTGTTAGTAGTTGCAAATAAGTATCTGAATCTCTGATCATTATAAAAGCTAAAACTTATTCATTTGAACATGTTATTTCATGTTATTGAAATAACATTTCTGTTGCCTAATTGTTTTTTTTTTTTTTGCCACATAGGCAGTGCTCAGGGTTTACTTCTTACTCTGTGCTCATAGGTCACTCTTGGCAAGGCTCTGAGCACCATGTGTATATCAGGGAATGAAACAATGCCAACAATTTGCAAGACAAGCATCCTGCACATTGTACTAACTCTCTGGCCCCCTTGACATAGCATTTTGAATATGAAGATTTATAACAAAGTGCTTGCATTTCCATTAATATATAGTTTAGTATGGCTAAACTAAACTAAATTTCAAAATTTATCTGTTCATTCTTATGAAATAAGTTTTCATGTTTGTAATAAAATAGACATATAGTATTGATAAAGAAGTTACAAGTGAGCGAACATGCTGCATGGACACACATGCTACCTGAGCCCGTGGCCGAGCACATGGCTGAGCACATGTGGTGCCTGAGCACGTGTGTTGCCCGCATCTCCCCTCTTGAGATGTGTACTATCTTACTTTCCCTTCTCCATCCCTTTTCCTAAAACCTTCATAATAAAACCTGCTTTTCTTAAAAAAGAAGTGACAAGTGAAAAAGTTCATAGCAACATATACTAAAGATTATTATTTAAAATCAGATTACAGATAGATGATAAAAAAGAAGTGATGTGTGTATATGAGAGAAAGGAAATTTAGATATGTTTTGATAAATATTAAGTTCTTGTCAATTTTCAAATATTTTTAAGGAATAAGAGCTACTGATTTCTTTAATTATGCATAATTTCAAACAAAAACACATTTCTTTAGGTATCACAACCAATTGTTCTGTATTTATACCACTATCTGGAGAGTCACAACAAGAAGAAAAAGAGTGAAAAGGTTGAATATAATGCCAGCAGGTTTCCAAAAATTTAAGAAACAATACTGCAAAAGAAAATTTGGTTCCCTTTAAACACTCAGGTTGTAGGAATAGAATTTGAAAAGTCTGAGTCTGAATGAGAAATTTATCTCACATATTACATTAAGTAGTACTTAGATTTGTACTTCTACTACATCCTACTTAAAGTACTGTTACATTATTATTTCCATTATTCATGTTTAAAAACTACTTAAACTCCTAAAATGGTGTATGGGTTGCTGAGACTTTATTTTTTAATCATTAGGACTATATTTCAATCCCAGGCAGTAGCAACTTTGTAGGAACTGCATGTTTGACATTCTTTTAACAGTGTAAAGAGAGGAAAAGAAGGGAAACTCATTGCATTGACATATTTGAAACTCTATACATATTTTGTTTTTGTTGATCTTATTGGAAAATAAAAATGCACAACAATTAAATGATTAAATTCAGCCCCTTCACTTCTATTTTTTTAATATTGTGTTTTTTTTTTCAATTGTCCTTAGTGGTTTTGCTCTCAAATAAGCTTTCTCTTATTTGTAGACTGCAACAGTAAAGTTGGAACAGCTGAAAACTTTTTTTCATGTTTGCAACCTATCTATAAACACACATCTGAAAACACACATCTCACTCTTTGACTTGTTAATTCCTCCTCGAACTTCAGATCCTAGCTGTTCCTTTTTCTGCACTGAGAACTAACCTGACTGCTGCTTCAAGTCGGTCATCGTTGATATAATTCAGGATCATTTTGTTAAAAAATACCACACATTCATCTTTCTCTTACTTGCTAATCACAGGGTGTGTGTATATATGTGTGTAATTCTCCTATAATAGCCTTATAATTTCTAAACTCCATGGGACAGAGACCATTCTATTTTATTGGTCAAATACAGCTTCAAGTGTAATTTCTTGGGTGTTTCACTTGTCTTTCCGTTGTTCATCAATTTGCTCTAGCGGGCACCAGTAACAACTCTATATGTCCTGTTGTGTTCTAGGATAGCCCCAGGGCATATGCTCACTTCAGAAACAGGAAGAGATTCAAACCATTCATTCAGGTCACGGAAATGAGGTTTATAATTGTACTGTTTTTTGGCATATCAAATACAACACGGGTAGCTTGACAGTCTCTTCTGTGCACTATATATATAATGATTAAGTGCATAATAAAATATGAGTAATATAAAATTTATGATAAATAAAGTTGTGACTAGTAAACTGGGTTTACCAAATTATAGAATTTTTTACTGCTTTTTTAGTTTGTATTCAATGAATACTGAACAAAGCACAAGTAAACTTTTCTTTCTTGCAATGCCATTATTCAAAAGATCTGGAATATCCTTTGAGATTTCCCAATAGAAAATATGATAAAGTAGGCAATTTTATAGCATGTGAAATGATCATAACCACTTCTAAAATAGAAATACTGATAAGACACATAAATATTTATAGACTTGTATAAATAAACTTTCCAAGAATGTTTTATTGATAATGGATAATTTATAACAGTGTCAATTAAGGAATTCTATTCCAACTATATAATGTAGGAAAAAAGTGGCTTCCTTTTAAAATTTTATCCTAGGGCCAGATCGATAGCACAGCGGGTAGGGTATTTGCTTTTGCAGGCGCAGACCCGGGTTTGAACCCAGGCATTTCATATGGTCCCCTGAGCACCGCCAGGAGTAATTCCTGAATGAAGAGCCAGGAGTAACCCCTGAGAATCGCTGGGTGTGACCCCAAAAAAAAAAATAAAAATAAAATTTTATTCTAGTTTTATTGTTTTAGTCACATTGATGCCGGGGATCGATGGAGCCTCGGAGGAGCCCAGAGAAACCCCCCACACCTTGCTGGCAGCGATCTGTGTCACAATCCACACTCTGCAGCTGGTAAGATCTCCCCACAGCATATTAATCCAGTCTCCAGCCCACAGTTTAATCCAGTCTCCAGCCCAGCTTGTCAGAAACCCAGCCTACAAGGACCCGCCCTGCAGAGACCCGCCCTTCAGAGGAGAGTATTTCAAACCCAGAAATGCTCGAGCCTAAGACACAGGTACACCCGGCAGAGGGAGAAACCAGCTTTCCCCGTTGAACCCCCTGCACTCCATGGACCACGAGAGCAACTTCCGACCCGAGTCCACCATCCCGATGGAGCCTCGGAGGAGCCCAGAGAAACCCCCCACACCTTGCTGGCAGCAATCTGTGTCACAATCCACACTCTGCAGCTGGTAAGATCTCCCCACAGCATATTAATCCAGTCTCCAGCCCACAGATTAATCCAGTCTCAGCCCAGCTTGTCAGAAACCCAGCCTACAAGGACCCGCCCTGCAGAGACCCGCCCTTCAGAGGAGAGTATTTCAAACCCAGAAATGCTTGAGCCTAAGACACAGGTACACCCGGCAGAGGAGAAACCAGCTTTCCCCGTTGCGGCGTGCTGCTTACCTCCAAACTACCACAAATATTCTACCCACCCCTCTGAGAGAGTCCCACAAAGTAATGAGAATATAGTGCCCGCATGGCAGAGCCTGGCAAGCTGTCCGATGCGTGTTCAATATGCCAAATCCAGTAACAAAAATGTTTATTTTCCTGACCCGAAAGAGCCCTTAATACGGCAGCAGTAAGAAAGGCAAACAAGCAGTGCCTGATAAAATTTCAAGGCTGTCCTAGGCTGCCAAAACGAAGAAGGACTAAAATGACTGTTTGTACTTTCAATGCACGTACACTGGCAACGGAAGCATATATTGAGGATCTGATGCTGCAAGCAAGAAAGATCAGAGTGCGACATCATTGGTCTGACTGAGACGAGGGAGGCGTCAGTCGCATCATGCTGTATTTGACACCGGAGAAGAATTGTTCCTTGGAACATGTGATGAAAGAGGCGTCGGTGGCGTTGGTGTCCTTGTCAACACGAACATGGCTGTCAACATTGATTCATTTGAATGCCTAACAAACCCGAATAGGACGATTACACTTGAGGAGATGTGGTCCACTGCCAGCAATTTCTATCTTCATTGTCTATGCACCAACATCCACATACAAAGAAGATGAAATTGAGAAATTCTACATGGAATTGGAGGAGTTCTATAAAAAAAGATAACACCTTCTACAAGATCATAGTCGGTGATTTTAATGCCAAGATAGGACCGAGAAGATCGGCTGAGAACTCCATATCGGGACCCATGGCCTAGAATGGAACGAACAAGGTGAGAGACTATCTGAGTTCATCATGTCCACCAAGACTATTCATGGGAACTCACAGTTTCAGAAAGCTGAAGTGAAACGTTGGACATGGGAATCTCCTGGCGGACAGTTCCACAATGAAATTGACCACATCATCTTCAATCGACGGTTTTGTCTGACCGATGTTGCTGTCGTCCCCAAATTCCACACAGGATCGGACCACCGTCTCCTTCGTGCAAAATTCTACTTCCCACAACGGGGAGAAAAGGCTGCAAAGTTTAAGAAGAGAACTCCCAGAACGACCACCAACTGGGCACTCTTTGGCACCATTGCGGTAACATGGGAAGATACCATCATTGATGACATCGATGAAGAATACAACCGACTGGTTCAGCACCTCCATGCTTGTGCGAAGAATGCCGAGAGAGAGAAAGACACAAAAGGACGCTTGTCTTCAGAAACTCTTGAGCTCATTCGCCAACATGGCAAGGCGCGAGCCTCAGGAGACCTAATGCTAACGTCCAAGCTTGCTAAACAGTGCAGAGAAGCGATAAAAGCAGACCTCAAAGACAGAAGAGCAGAAATACTGGAAGATGCAGCAGAAGCCGAGAAAAGTATTCGCACTGCCCGCCTGTCCTTCGCCAACTATAAGACCAAGATGACTGCCCTCCAACGCCCTGATGGATCGATCACATCTTCCAGAAAGGCAATGGAGAAGATTATCCAGGACTTCTACTCAAATCTCTTTGATAGCCACATCCACCTGCCCACATACCAAATTCCACAGGATGGATATGTCATTCCCAACGTTCTCCCTTCTGAAATCCGACATTCCATCTCATCGGTAAAAGAAGGGAACAGCACCAGGCCCAGACAAAGTCAGACCCGAACATCTGAAGAATCTGCCGTCGGTACTCATCAATACACTAGCTCGGCTCTTCACACGCTACCTGTCCGAATGCAAGGTGCCCTCCCAATGGAAAACCAGCAGGACAGTTCTACTCTTCAAGAAGGGGAGACATTCATGACATCGGGCAACTATCGCCCCATCTGCCTGTTGTCTGTCATCTACAAGCTGTTTACACGAGTCATCCTGAACAGGATTAGCAGAACACTAGATGAAGGTCAACCATGCGAGCAAGCAGGTTTCCGGAAAGGATTCAGCACAATCGACCATATCCACACAGTAACCAAGCTCATTGAGGTTTGTAGGGAGTACAAGATGCCACTCTGTCTAATGTTCATTGATTTAAAGAAAGCCTTTGATTCTGTGGAGACTGAAGCAGTCATCGAAGCCCTAGTCAAACAGGGTGTTCAAACCCAATACATCAAGATCCTTCGTGAGCTGTATTACGGATTCACCACCAGGATCTCACCATTCTAAAAAGAAGTGATCATTGATGTCAAAAGAGGGGTTCGACAGGGTGATACCATCTCACCAAAACTCTTCAGTGCCACCCTCGAGAACATCATGAGACAATTAGAATGGGAAGGAATGGGAGTGAAGATAGATGGTCGGCAACTACACCACCTCCGCTTTGCTGATGACATCGTTCTAATAACACCAAACATTAGTCAAGCGGCAAAAATGCTGGCTGACTTTGACCAAGAATGTGGAAAGGTAGGTCTACAGCTGAATCTGAAGAAAACTATGTTCATGAGAAATGAACTAGTTCCAGAGGCCCCATTCACTCTCAATGGAACAAACATCTCTGAATGCAGCAGTTATGTGTACCTAGGTCGAGAAGTCAACATGATGAACGACCTAAAACCTGAGCTGCGCCAGGAGGAAGAGAGCGGCATGGAATGCCTTCAAAGGCATCGAAGAAATAGCTAAAAGGACAAAGAACCTCCGGCTCCGGGCACATCTCTTCGACTCCACCGTTCTCCCTGCATTAACATACGCCTCAGAGACCTGGGCCCTATGAAAGCAGGATTAGAATGCTATCCGGGTCTCCCAGAGAGGCATCGAAAGAGCTATGCTTGGAATATCACGTCTCACTCAAGTGAGAGAAGGAATCGGAGTTCTGACCTCCGTCGCTATTCCAGAATCAGGGACGCTGTCTCGTTTGCCAAGGCATCGAAAATCAGATGAGCTGGACATGTAATGCGATTTGGAGACAACCGCTGGACTAGAGCCGTTACCGACTGGATCCCACAGGATGTCAAAAGATCACGTGGCCGCCCACCTACAAGATGGTCAGACTTCCTTGTAAAGACCCTGAAGGAACGGTTTGAGGCTCTTCATATTCCTGAATCAACCAGATGCCATTGGGCTACATTGGCATGTGATAGGGTCCAATGGAAATGTTACTGGCGCCCTCTCCGAGCAAATCGATGAATAACGGGATTCAAGTGATCAAGTGATCAAAAGTCACATTGATCACACCCAAAAACCTGAAGAATCTGCCATTGGTACTCATCAATACACTAGCTTGGCTCTTCACACTCTACCTGTACAAATGCAAGGTGCCCTCCCAATGGAAAACCAGCAGGACAGTTCTACTCTTCAAGAAGGGAGACATTCACGACATAGGCAACTATCGCCCTGTCTGCCTGTTGTCTGTCATCTACAAGCTGTTTACACGAGTCATCCTGAATAGGATTGGCAGAACACTAGATGAAGGACAACCATGTGAGCAAGCAGGTTTCCGGAAAGGATTGAGCACAAACGACCATATCCACACCGTAACCAAGCTCATTGAGGTTTGTAGGGAGTAAAAAGATGCTGCTCTGTCTCACGTTCATTGATTTAAAGAAAGCCTTTGATTCTGTGGAGACTGAAACAGTCATTGAAGCCCTAGCCAAACAGGGTGTTCAAACCCAATACATCAAGATCCTTCGTGAGCTGTATTACGGATTCACCACCAGCATCTCACCATTCTACAAGAAAGTGATCATTGATGTCAAAAGAGGGGTTCGACAGGGTGATACCATTTCACCAAAACTCTTCAGCGCCACCCTCGAGAACATCATGCAACAATTAGAATGGGAAGGAATGGAAGTGAAGAGAGATGGCCGCAACTACACCACTTTCGCTTTGCTGATGACATCGTTCTAATAACACCAAACATTAGCCAAGCGGAACAAATGCTGGCTGACTTTGACTGAGAATGTGGAAAGATAGGTCTACAGCTGAATCTAAAGAAAACTACGTTTATGAAAAATGAACTACTTCCAGAGGCCCCATTCATTCTCAATGGAACATACATCTCTGAGCGCAGCAGTTATGTGTACCTAGGTCGAGAAATCAACATGATGAGCGAACTAAAACCTGAGCTGCGCAGGAGGAAGAGAGAGCGGCATGGAATGCCTTCAAAGGTATCGAAGAAATAGCTAAAAGGACAAAGAACCTCTGGCTCCGGGCACATCTTTGACTCCACCGTTCTCCCTGCATTAACATACTCCTCAGAGACCTGGGCCCTAAGAAAGCAGGATGAGAATGCTATTCAGGTCTCCAAGAGAGGAATCGAAAGAGCTATGCTTGGAATATCACACCTCACTCAAGTGAGAGAAGGAATCCGGAGTCCTGACCTCCATCGCCCTTCCAGAATCAGGGGCGCTGTCTCGTTTGCCAAGGCATCGAAAATCAGATGGGCTGGACATGTAATGCGATTTGGAGATAACTGATGGACTAGAGTCATTACCAACTGGATCCCACGGGATGTCAAAAGATCGCGTTGCCACCCACCTACAAGATGGTCAGACTTCCTTGTCAAGACCCTGAAGGAACGGTTTGAGGCTCTTCATATTTCTGAATCAACCAGATACCATTGGGCTACATTGGCATGTGATAGGGTCCAATGGAAATGTTACTGCGCTTGCTCAAGCAAATCGATGAATAACAGGATTCAAGTGATCAAGTGATCAAGTCACATTGATCGTGTGTAGTGCATAAATCTGACACTGTGTTCAGTTATCACTTGTAGTGGGGTTAGGAGGACCATAAGTAGAGCCAGTGATTGACCAGGGACCACAGTGTGGAAGGCAAATGCCTTACCCTCTGTACTAACTCTATGGCTTCTTCCTTCTAATAATTAATATGGTCTATTAATGTAGAGAGGAATGCAATTAGATATAAATAACTTATTCATTCAAATATAAGGTTGTTTTATATTCCATAATTGAGCTCATGTCCTAGTTAAATGAAGTAATAATCTAACTGCTCAGCATCATGGTTCAAAATTAGCTGAGGAACCTTAAAAATATGAAGATATTAAGAAAAAAACATCAAAATTGTTGAAAAGTTTGGAGTTTTTTGATAGCAGAACATTATTAAAATATTTATACCAAAACTGTGGTAACACTGTTCTACAGGCAGATGTAAGAACATTTGAGAAAAAAAAGACTCATGAAAGACTGTATCATAAGCAACATTGAAAAAGTAGATGGGCAATTTTATGTACATAACTTCTATGGGCAAGAATTTAATGATTAACTTCATTGAAATATATATGTATATAGATATATATATGTATATATATACATATACATATATATATATTTACATTGAAGGTTGCTTCCTTTCTCTCCTTTCCATTTAAATACTATTCATTTAGGTTAATTCTATAAATAATTATTCAGAGCTTGCTAGGTTTAAGTAACACTTCTTTGGCATTGAGATATTAAAAGAAGCAACAATTGATCATTCGCTTTAAAGGAATATCTGTCAAAATATTTATATATTTGTACTTTAACAAAACAAAATATAGATAGCATTTTAAATAAATCTAGACAAAAAATATAATTGCCTCAGGAAGACATAAATAAGCAATGTGGAACCATCATATAATTATGTATTGGGGAGTTTGGCTTTACAAAGAACAAAAAAATTAGACTATGAATCAGTTACTGAGGATTATAAATTCCCCTGCATACCATTCTACTCTGCAAGCACTTTGAGTCACATATGATGATAAAGCAAGAAATATGGTCAGATTCTTTTATTCAAAGTAACATTTAGTTTTATTTGGGGAAATATTGCATACTTGAGATAAATAATAGCATAACTGGCGTAAATGATAAACAATACAATGTATTAAAAAGAGAAATAATATCTTTAAAACAGAGAGAAACAAAGTAAGTAGAGCTAACAACGACAGTAGTAGGTTAACTGGTAGTAGGTTAACTAGTTCAATCAGTTCATTTAAGTACAGTGTTTCTAAAAGAGAGGGAGGAAAATAAGGATAAAAGGTTGGCACAGATTAAGACTGTCAATGGCTTTTGTACATCAGAGTTAAATTTCAAGATTTTCTTAAATGACTAAAATGGGTAACTCAAGATTAAAATGGACAAAAATGAGACTCAGTCATGTACTTTGTGACTATATATCTCCTGGTGATTCATAAGAATAAATAAACAAATCACCCTCCCAAAATGAATAACTAAAGATTCTATTATAATTATAAAATTAAAATAGAAAATAAGTTCATTGCCAGGAGGGATAGTTATACATTTTTGTTTGCAATGTCTAGGCAAGAGGTAACAAAATCCATAAAATACTGTCAATAAAGGACATAATAATATTCTGTTAGAATATTCTGCCTGAAACAAGTTTGAAGGATAAGATGTGCATGAAAACTATTTTTTTAAAATAAAGGGAGTTAACAGACGATTTTGTTAAAGATTACTTAGGAAAATTGCATGGCAGAGCCTGGCAAGCTACTCGTGTAGTATTTGATATGCCCAAGACTAGTAACAATTATATACCTCATTCCCATGATCTGAAGGAATGATCTGAGGCTCTTTGTGGTCCTGGGTGAGCAGATGCCCTTGGCCTACACTAGCAAATGACAGGACATATGGAGATGTTACTGGTGCCCACTTGAGCAAATCGATGAACAACAGGAAGACAAGTGATACAAGTGAAGTGATAGGAAACTTGTATATGATGCACAGGAACAAGTCTTCCCTGAATTTCTCAGTAAGGGAGTGATTTTAAATGATCAGCTGATTTTCCAACATTACATGAGTACTAGTTTTGTTTCATTATCAAGAGTCTTTAAGTCAAGCTATTTTATTCTGTCCATCACTCAGGTGATGGTTAGCCATTGTTGCTACTAATAGAATAAAATTATACTTTTCCTTGTTTGACTTGACACCATAAATCAAGTTTGAAAGTAATAGAAATGCTAAACTATATGTGGATATTTATTCTGGGCATGAGTTTCTGGGATTGCTTAAGAACTGGTATTGAAAAGTTTATTCTGAAGATAGAAAATATTGACTAAATTAATGTAACTGTTTCTTGCTTACTCTTAAATAAATGTTTCCATTTGCATATGACATAGGAGACATAAGTGAACATTACTTTGCGATCTTAAAATACATAATTAGGAGAGTCAAAAATATCTAGTTTATTAGTATTAATTTAATACTGTTGGTTGTGAAAAATATTTTTGGCTTAAAGAAAGCATTTGCCATTTGATTTCATTAGGGGAGATTAGTAAAAGTGATTTTCCATGATGAAAACAATTACATTGAAAGCAAAGTTAAAATATAATTATGATAAAAATTCTGAAAAATAAATGCCATTACTTCTGAAACAAATTTGCAGGAAATGAAAGCAGAAACAAAGTTTTCAATCAGTTCTTCATATAAATATATTTATACATCTACCTGCATTTTCTGAATCCTAACACTGACAGTTATTCATTAGAAACCAGATTTGTGCTAATGCAAAGTTTTACAGTAACATATGAAGTTGTATTCTTTATCAATATAAGCAGCCTGAACATTAAGAAAATTTATATCATCAAAGACTAACAAAATAAATGTGACTAACACTTTAAAGTTGAGTCATCTGTTTATACAGAGATAAATACCTGTCAAATAACTGTCAAATAACATTTAAATAACTGTATTTAACAGTTAAATGCATTACATTCGGTTCACTACTTTTTCAATAATAGTGAGTGACTTTTTCTGTTCATTTACAGTTATCAAAAAGAATGGAAAAACAATACCTACCAAAATGGTCGTGACAATCAAAGAACGATTGGATAAAGAATCTGTAATGTTAGCTGGTTTTCCCTTCTGACTTTCCGTCATATTCAGGCCACTGGCTGGATCCCAAGTTCCAATCTATAAAATAGCATATGTACTTTGTAAATTGTCCATCAGACACCTGGGAGAGAGGACTGCAAGAGAAAGTTAAGACTGCTAACACTTATTATTCACCTCTGATGCATTATCTGCTGTCTCTCAAGTAAACGCAGCTTGTTTGAAGCATGATTCACTGCTTGGTGAGGTGTGTCCAGTGAAGTGTGACATTAGAGAACAAAATGATCCAGCACACTTCAGCAGTCAGGAGTGGGGCTTAATCTCCCATTCAAACTTTCATTCACCAAGATAAACCACGCTTGATGATACCTTGATAGTTGGCTGGAAACTCTTTAATAGCACATATCATTTATTGTAATGGATCTCTCTCATCCTCTAATTACCAAGATAACATTCCAGAATATAACATTTCAGGTTTTTCTAACAGAGCAAAACCCTGGGAATCCAGGACTTATTAACAGACAAGGAAAACGTAATGGAGACATTAACTGAGATTCTACACCACCTAGCAGAGAAAAAATCAAACCTAGCGTATCTTTTCTAGCTTTTAAAAATAAAACTTTGTACCAAGTTTTTTTTTTAATATTCAAAGAAACAGAGAGTACAACAAAATTTCATCTGTTTATCTACTACAAAGTCATTTCCTAATACCAGGTGACCTGGATACTCTACATTTATGTTTTAATTTTATCATCTTTAGACGGGGTAATGAGCCCTTCCATTCGAGAGTAATTGCACAGTGTTTAGAGGACCTGACTTGCAAGCATATGAACATGAGTTCAAATTTTTGGTGTTCGACAGTGGAGAACATAATTCTGATCTGCTATTTGTGTCTTACAACTCTGTTGTCTAGAAGAATAATTACTGGTGGTCTATAGGGAAACATATTGGGAGGTGGGGTTCAACCTGGATTAGCCCCTGTGCAAAAAGGCAAATTCCTTCTATTAGCTGACCCGAAACATAGATATCTTAAGAGGTTCCTGGAAAATTGATGCCAAAAATAAATACATAAAAGAGGGAAGTATATTGAATATGAAGAAGATTAAGGATATTATTAATTTTTGTACGGTTATGACTGATGTGACTCTTGGTAGCATATTTAGGTAGAGCAGATTAGAATCACATACTAATTACTGTCACTATAAAAATTTAACTTTTTGGGGCCTGGCGATAGTCCAGTGATAGAGCATTTGCCTTGCATGCGGCTGACCCGGGTTCAATCCCGGCATCCCATATGGTCCCCCACGTAGTGCCAGGAATAATTCCTGTGCATAGAGCCAGGAGTAACTCCTGAGCATTGCTTCTGGGCATGACCCAAAGAGCAAAAATAATTAACTTTTATTTAAAACTTTATTTTAAAGTCAGTATTTTTCTTTCCTTAGGATATTTATTTCCTTAGATCTTTTCCTTAGATAAACACAAATTAGGTAATTTACTGAGGTTATGTGGAAGACAACTTTTACTCTCATTATCTCTCAGATTTTGAGAGAATTTCTAAATCCACAGCTCCTTCCCCTTCTATTCCCTTTTAGTGTGGTAAATATTGCTATATGATAGAATGATAGTGCAGTAATATTGAGAATACCTCCCTATCTGAAAGCCTTCACACAGTTAAATGTGTCTCCTAAAGGGTATCTATATCTTCCCAAAGGCATTAATGATTACAAAATATCTGGACAGGAAAATTTGTGGACTGAATATCAGAATTTATTCTTTATTTAAAACACATTACATTGCAGATAGAAATTTTTGTCCATAAGTTCTTTACAGTAACATTATTGTCAGGTGTGTGTTATCTTTATCAAAAAGTTAAAAAGAGGGTCTACCCACCTCCTTCAGTCTTTGCAACTGAAAAGATTTGTGAGCACTGTCACCAAGATATACAGTCAATACAGCCTCTACCACATTGATTTACCATTGGCACTGCTCTACAGATGCATGACTAAATCTCTAAGGAGATGCAAGCCAAGCATGTCAACTCATTGGCTCACTACATGGTCTAGAGCACTGCCAGATATAGCGCTGAAAGTTCTCTAGACACGGCTGGGGGTCACACTTCCAGTGCAAGGCCTTATACCACTGCTTTGCTCTGCCTATCTCTGAACCATCCAGTTTGCACAGCCAAGTTTTCTGTCACCAGAAGTAACTTCTGGGACCTTTGGGTCCTGTCTGGACATATAAACCCAAGACATAACCAATCAACTGACCAGAATTGACATTTGATCTCTCAAAGACAGGCATTAAACATTGCAAAGCAATGTTTTATGAGCTACCTAACTGGAAAATTCAGAGTAAAGACAAATAATGAGGAAACTGTGCTATCAACATACATTAGTGATGTATGCTCTATCTTCATACATTAGTGATGGTCTATGAGTGTGGAAAACTCATCAGTGGCAACTTTTCTAAAATTAGTTACTCACAAATTTGAATAAAGTCTGGAACTTCACAATTGTGAACAACAATGTTGATATAGGGTAATAAATCAATAAGCATATAATCACTTTGTAAGAAGAAACAAGTTATTCAAACACAGGTTTTTCATGTTTTGGAATTTCATTTCTATCAAGGGAAAAACAAATCCTACACAAGATTAGAGCTAGGAACCAGGTTTTTCTACTGTTCATTTAAATAAAATATAACTCAATGAATCTGCCTTCCTCAAATATAGTAATGCAAATATATTCAAGTCTGGGACATTTTTCCTAAGGATAGAAATATTATTCAAATGTTATCAAATATTTTAAATCAAACCAATGAAATTCAATTATATTATTTATGCTTATTCAAATTAAATATTTAAAATTTAAAGAGTTGTATTTGTTAGTATCTTAAGAACCACAATAAGAAATGCAAAATATGTACATATATCTATGTAATTTATGTAATTATATATATTTATGAAATACATATGTATAAATATGTATAGCTGGAAAGATTGTACAGAATGTGGTTGATATTAATCTGCTTCTAGCTCTAATATCATATGTGATTTCCAATGTATTCAGAGGAGGTGATCTCTAAGCAAGGAACCTGGAGTAAACCTGCCTATGTGTGACTCAATTATAGAAACAAAAAAAATAAAACTGCTAAAAATTTAATATATAAGATTGTATTGATGTAGCATTGGTCAGTAACATTTTTCAGCTGTGCAAATTATAACTCAATATATATAAATATATATATGATATTTTCTATCAATATCACTTCCAAAATGTGGTATCTTTTAATAACCACATAATTGATTTTCTATACCCATTTCAAGTTGATGCTATTCCTTTCCCCTGTAAGAAACATTAATGTGTTTTCTATATATGAGGACTTATTTTTTGGTTTGGCTTGTTTCCCTTTAAATACCATTCATATATAGTTTCTTGTTTATTTTATCATCCTTAAAGTTAATGTAATCAAGAAAAATAATTAATATAATCATTTAGATAAATAATTAAAGCCCATAAAATCTTCTCACACCATTAAGAATTATTTGTGACAATCAGATAGTTTAAATAATAACATCTTCCAAAGAAAAACATGAGGCTTCAACTCTGAACAGGATATTTTTGTTTTTCTAGAATCAAAAAACATAAACTGACTGACTTAAGTACTTCTATCTCTATAATATAGTCTACATTGTTTTCCTCTAAGAATGCAAAAGAAATCTATGTTCCAGTGAAATTTGGATTTCTGTTGCCAAAAGGACCAAGCTGGAAGAATCAAATACCAGCTAAGAGTAGAAGATAAAACTGCTGTGCATCAAGTATATAAAATTTTTTCTTTTGCCTTTTTTTTTCGAGTCACACCCGGCAACGCTCAGGGGGTTTCTCCTGGCTCTGCACTCAGGAATTACTCCTGGAGGTGCTCAGGGGGCCATATAGGATGCCGGGGATAGAACCTAGGCCCACACGGGCCGGCCACATGCAAGGCAAATGCCCTACCCACTGGACTATCGCTCCGGCCCCCAAGTATATAAAAATTTATCTAAGAATAATGCTCATCTATCTAGAGTGGAGTTTTAGATTTACGTACATTTTGAAGACTGTAAGTTCCATTCAGACACCTTTTTCAAAGGGAGTTAATGAGTGCAAGTTTCCACAGGAAGAAAAAGCATGGTAGCAGAATAGATCTATAATATTCACTATTTTTTTTGTTAAAAAAATTACCTCCAAAATTCTTCAAAATGTCCTTCAAAATATACTCTAGTAATAGAATATATATGAAGGCATCATTTCATAGCTAATTCTCATTTCCCATATAAAGATAAAATCGACTTTTCAGAAAGAAATACATTGGGCTGCTAAATTGCTGTTCCCACCCAGTTTCTTTACTAGTGAGTAAAAAATCAGGCAGTGAATATTCAAAAAGTAAGATGCTAAAAAGCTGAAATTGAATTTTACTTGAAAGTGAAATCTAACCAATTTAACATTTAAGTTTTTGTGGATTATATTGATTAATGTTATATATATTCTCACAGAAATTAACAAAATATTTCTTAAAATTATTTTAGCCACTTTCATATCAAAAGTATTATTCAAGGAAATAAAAGCTGTAAGCTGATTTTATTTTGAAAACATGCTGAAGTACATACACAGTTTAATTTCTATATTCCTAAATGTTTTAACCTTTAAGCACCAAGCCTTGTCAAAGCAATGTATTGGTTTCATTCTAATTTGTTTTTTGCAGTTTTGACATCTAAGGTCAATTTCTATGTGCCTATTATACAGATATCTCTCTATTCTCCAAGATTTGTTTTAATATAAATATAACATCCAGGAAAACAAAATCAAAAGCAGAACAAATACGAATCTTCCCTGCTAGAGAACTTAAAGAGTATTACCTAAGAATGAGTTTAAGGTTTTTCTTTTTTTAGGTGGGAGGCAGGAGAGTGAATTAAACGGGCCTTCTAAGAAGAGAACTGGGGAAGCCAGGCATCTCCTAGCAAGTTTTGGAAATGGGGATCTCTGTTCAATGATGCAATACTGTTTGTTCCCTTCAGAGCTAAGGAGTACTTGGGTCACACCCCAGCAGTGCACAAGGGCCTACAGAACCAGAGCCAGAGATGCTTGGGGACTACATGGTGTGGTATAAATTATGGTCGGTCATATGGAAGCCATGCATCTTAATCCTTCTACCAATTCTCTCGTCCCAATATTATGTGCTTAGAAGCATGCATTCTCCTGCACAATAAGAGCTCATGAGAATAATTAACAATATGTAATAGTAAAAGACTGACTCTTTCATACTTGGTAAAGATATGACTGTTTTTGTGGTCACAAAGATTATTAGAAAAGTTAATCATAGGCTACTATTTTATTACACATTTTATATTACTGATTGTACACTTCAAGAAATTTAAATTATTTCATTATTAAACAGAATCATTTTAATCATAAGTGACTATTTTATCTCAACATGGGCTTTATTTAGCCTATTTTGTAAATAAAATGTACAACTATCATCTTGTCATGAACTTTGATACTATCTATCTATTGATAGATGGATAGATCGACTGATCCAACCATCCTTCCATCCATCCATCCATCCATCTATCCATCCTATCTCTCTCTTTCTCTCTTTCTTTCTTTCTTTCTTTCTTTCTTTCTTTCTCTCTCTCTTTCTTTCTTTCTTTCTTTCTTTCTTTCTTTCTTTCTTTCTTTCTTTCTTTCTTTCTTTCTTTCTTTCTTTCTTTCTTTCTTTCTTTCTTTCTTTCTTTCTTTCTTTCTTTCTTTCTTTCTTTCTCTCTCTTTGTTTCTCTCTGTTTCTTTCTTTCTCTCTCTTCTTTCTCTCTTTCTTTCTTTTCTTTCTTTCTTTCTTTCTTTCTTTCTTTCTTTCTTTCTTTCTTTCTTTCTTTCTTTCTTTCTTTCTTTCTTTCTTTCTTTCTTTCTTTCTTTCTTTCTTTCTTTCTTTCTTTCTTTCTTTCTTTCTTTCTTAATATCTATCTATCTATCTATCTATCTATCTATCTATCTATCTATCTATCTATCTATCTATCTATCTATCTATCTATCTATCTATCTATCTATCTATCTATCTATCTATCTATCTATCCATCATATCCCTCCCCTCCCTCCATCCATCCATCTATCATCCATCCATCCATTTATCGAACCTTCTGTCTTTGCTCTAACAATAATTCCTATGAAGAGCCTTCTAATGCATAGTTCTAAGCTTCAGATACTAGGTAAATGAGGTAAATCTTTCCCAATGTTATGTCACATCCTAATTAAAGATAAAAATAAAAAGTCTAACAATGCATCTTATTAGTATGAAGCTAATAATAGTTATGAAGCAATTTGTAAATTTTCATACATCAATTTGGCTTGAACTTTATTATTTTTCCACTTCTTAAAAATGAGTTTCATAATTTCATTGTCAGAGTGAATATACAAATGGGCATGTATGACAACAGAACTTCATGATTTCAGAACCTGTGAAGCCAATACCAAGGGAAGTCATACAACTAATTCACTTGGTGCCATCTGCTCAGAAAAGTAAAGATTTGATCTAGAATTTTAGCTTCTCAATTTTTGTCACTATCTGAGTTTACAGAAAACAGGAGAAAATTAACTAACATACCCATATCCATAGGGTGAAACAGTTTCTTTCACAAGCAGTCTCCAATAAGAGTGCACCTATTTCCCACTATAGAGTGCTTTGAATCTTTTCCAAAGGCAAATAATAGTTGTGAGCTCCATATCACAGATTGTGAATAACAACTCTTTTGTTCTCATTTAAATAGTCTTCATTTAATTCCTCATCATAAACTTATAAGAAAAAAATAAAGCACATAAGTAAAATAATTATTTTTGCTTTTTAATGTGTCAGAGATTGGGAGTACCAGAACATACTAAATTTCATCATACTGGAGCCAGATTTGTTATTGGCACAATGCACACCTTTGTCAACTCAGTCTTCTAGTCTAACTTCTCTTCTCTAAATCCCTTAATCCCTTGAAACCTTGACATAAAACTCCATCCAAATGTCTATTTGACTATTGAATTTCATCATGTCCAGTTTTTTAAGACTGGGGCAATTCTGGAAAAAGCAAGCAAAAGAAAACAAAATAGGGGCCAGAGCAATATCCCAGCGGGTAGGGCGTTTGCCTTGCACGTGACCGGCCTGTGCCGGCCTGGGTTCGATCCCCGGCATCCCATATGGTCCCCTGAGCACCGCCAGGAGTAATTCCTGAGTGCAGAGCCAGGAGTAACCCCTGAGCATCGCCGGGTGTGACCCAAAAAAGCAATAAATAAATAAATAAATAAATAAATAAATAAATAAATAAATAAATAAATACATGTTTTTTTCCTCTGTTCAGGAAATACCTTCACACTTGACACTTACCTACCCATTTTATGTAAAACTTCTCTTATTACTCTCATAGATGATAAAATAATCATCAGTTGATGAACAAATTAAAGATCACAGTGATCTATTATTTATTACCAATCAATAGTTTTCTGTTTAATTTTCTGGGCTACACCCTGTGGTGCTCTGGGTTCAGGGATTACACCTAGTAATGTTTAGGGAATTACTGATAGTGTGGATCGAACTAGGATCAAGCCATACAAGTCACATACACACAAGGCAATCTCTTTGACCCTGTACTATCTCTCTGGCCTTCAACACATTTTGCTTTAATACTTATAGTAAAAGTGTTAAATGCTTCCGATTACCTTTTCCAAACCTTCTTCCTTAAGGCTGATCACGTCCAGATCAAAATCCGTTCTTAAGCCATTGGTTTTGTTGAAAGTTATCCTACCCGTGAGACCTTCCCAATGTGCCTAGAGAAAAAAAATAAAAAAATAATCTGTAGGCAAACAAACATAAGACAAGATGATTTTCTGGGAAAGGCAGAATAAATATTACATTTATTACATCTTATAAATTAACATTGCTAAAGATTTTTTTAAATATTTATTCTCTTCAAAAATGAAAAAATCTAAATATTGTATTTTCATCTCAATATAAAATTTGCTATAAATTAATAAAACATTGAGAATTCTGAACTTTTTATTTTTATGTGTTTGTTTTGGGCCACACCAGACTATGCTCAGAACTTATTGCTCTCTCTCTGTGTTCAAACTTCAGTCCTTTTTACGGTTTACGGAAACCCAATGCTGTAACTGGGATTGACATGTAGTTGGCTATACAGGAGGAAAATTCCTTAATTTTATATCCTTCTGGTTTAAGCTTCCATTTTGAATACTAAACCAGTTTTCTCAAAATTAGAAGATCTTACTCATTCATTATAAGCTCATGACTACTTGATAGATAATGGAGATTATGAATATAATTACTGTTATAAAATAGCACTTTGAAAGACATCCAAATATGAGAATAATTTGTTTTATTCCACCATGAGATATACAATTAAAAATATGTTCTGTTTGAGTTCTATTTGAGTTCAGGTATGCTGATCCAGAGACTCACAGACATGGGGCAGAGTAAATGCTGGATTTAGAGATGACTATAAGAGTATGCTACCCACACGGCAGAGCCTGGCAAGCTACCCGTGTCGTATTTGATATGCCAAATACCAGTATCAATTATAGACCTCATTCCCATGACCTGATGGAATGGTTTGAGGCTCTTTATGTTCGTGGAGCAAGCAGGTGCCCTTGGGCTCTACTTGCATGAGACAGGTCATATGGAGATGTTACTGGTGCCCGCTCAAGCAAATCGATGATAACGGGAAGACAGTGATACAGTGAAAGTGATATTGTACCACTTATATCATAAACTTTCCCTTACAATAACTGCATTGCTGTAGTTTTTCTTGAGTTAAACAAAAAAATTACAGGAATGATTTTTTATCGTTATATTTTCTATAATATTTCTTATATTTTCATAGAAGGAGACACAACTATAAATCTTTATCTACCTTTTGAATTGAGTGCCGATATGTTAACATATATCATGAGCTTTAAAAATATATAAGGGGCTAGAGTTATAGTACATTTGCAAGGGTGTTTGCCTTGCATGCAGCTGATCCACAGACTATTCTTAGAACCCCATATCATCCTCAAGCCTGCCAGGAATGATTCCTAGGGTCTATGATTTTTTTTCTATCCCTCTGGCTCTATAACCAACATTTGGTTGGTTTTTGTATCATTAGTCATTTGGAAATTGCTTAAAATACTAGTCATTTATTACAATTTTAAATAATGCAATAATATAACTGCAATGGGTGATACACAAAAACCAAAGAGGTTAAAACTATCTGATTGAGGAAGGTGTTTCAAAAGGACTACAAGTACATGTTATCAATAATATACTTGTCAGATTCCTTATATAATAATGTAAAGAAATTGTAAAGTTCTTTGTATGACATTTTAGTCCTATATTTGAAATTAAACAAATTATGTATAGCCTATTTGTATGTGCATTGCAGTATGTGACAATTTAAATAAGTTTTTAATTATCTCCAATAAGGATGAAGATAGATATTTGTTGGGCCACTCAAGTATTGTCAGAAGGCACAAATAAATAAATACTGAATGATCTTATTTTTTGTGATATATTAAGAATTGAGGGAAGGGAATAGATAGATGAATGTCCAATGAAACAAATTACTGGACTCTGACTACAGAATTGAACTACCAATAGTAAAAAGGAATAAATGTAAAGGTCTAATAAACTGTAGTGGAGAGATATTGTCACTTTGGTGGTTGGTGTGGTTTAGTGACTTCGTACTTTTTAAAACATATAAATACACTCTTGTAAACCAATGGTGCCTCATTTTTTAAAAAAGTAAAATGATTTCAAGTAGTTATATATATTCATATATATAAAATACATTCATATATATATATATATAGCACATGAAAAATTGTTCAAAAACATTAGGAGTATATGTAGAGAAGTAAAGAAAATGCTGTGATAGGAAGAGTGTAGATAAATTTTATCTAGTGAAATGATAGATCAAATAAAATTCAATATAAATTTCATCTTTTACTTCCTAGCAACAAAAGTAAAAGAAAAATAATGAACAACCATAATAAATGGAGTTTATAATTTAAGATGTACCATTTGCCCAGTAGAAACACAGCTTTTCATGAGAATGAGACTGGAGATTGATCAATTGTTAACCCTCAAAAGGGGCACTGTGACTTAACTGGCTGGATCCTCAAGAACCTCCTTCAATGAATGCAATAGTGGGTTTCAGAGTTTCATACAACTCTATTGTGTAGCTTATCATATGTTACCACAAGTCATGCCTCAAAACTCGAAGCATTGTCTAGCCACACCTATGTATTGTGTATAAAACTCTCGGTGCTTGGTTTTTAAGCCAGAGTAAATTTACAATGTGGAGCAATAAATGAATCACATATTCTTCATTGAGTATCATTTCAGCTATCTGAGTTTGTTAAATATTAGAGAAGAACAATTAATGGATAACCTTTGCCAAGCAGCTGGAGATTCCTATTTATGTCCTTATTTGCATTCTTTTAAATGAATAATGCATTATGTGATGAACTGATGTTTTATTTTTAGTCATTAATGAAAAATCTCATTTGATAATAACATGTGAATTTTTATAGATCAAAATTTCATAGTTAAATTTCATTTTGTCACTTCTGTTGTGGTCAATTGAAAGTTATCTGAAGCTGACATAGGAATTCTCTTCCTCACAGAAGAATAAGAATGTTTGTATTTGTGATCTTTATAAATTTTCTCTTCCCCCCCTCTTACTTTGGACATGGCTGGTTTATAACTATTGTAGACACAATCAGAAATAATATGTGGTGATAAAAATGGCTGCATTATGCTACATGAAACAAATTTTTTACTTTTATTATTCCATATATTTGCTGTAGTTAACCACTTCACTTGATCACTTGACTTCCCATAGATCATCCATTTACTCAAATGGGCACCAGTAAAATCTCAATATGTCCTGTCACATGCAAATTAGCCTAAGGGCATCTGCCCGCTCCAGGAACATAAAGAGCCTCAAACCATTCCATCAAGTCATGGGAGTGAGGTATATAATTGTTACTGATATTTAGCATGTCAAATACGACACGGGTAACTTGCCAGGCTCTGCTGTGCAGGTGGGATACTCTTTAGTCACCTCACAACTTGCAAAAATGCAAAAAAAAAATGGATAAAAAAGCATTACAAATAGATTGCAATTTGGTGTGGGCCAATGTATTTATGCTAAAAAATTATTGAACACTTTGTTTCCTAAAGTTGAAATAAACATCACTTGTACAGCTCTACTTCCAAATAACCAAAATAAAAAGAAACAAAACAAGTTGGAAAAACAAAAATTAACAATACTACAAATCATAAATCACAAAGTGCAATCAATTTACATAATCACAGACATTCTGAATGTTATCCTAAATGTTATCCACTTATTTCTATTTTTTTTTTTTTTGCTTTTTGGGGTCAGATCCGGCAACTCTCAGGGGTTTCTCCTGGCTCTGCACTCAGGAATTACTCCTGTCGGTGGTCCGGGGAACATATGGGATGCCGAGGATCGAACCCGGCCGGCCGGCCAGCATGGGCCAACCGCGTGCAAGGCAAAAGCGCTACCCACGGAGCTATTGCTCCAACTCCTCCACTTATTTCTAAAGTAGTTTTTCTCCTTTAATATTCCTTATTTTATAAAACCGTTGTTTGTTTGATGTTCCAGAGGTCATTTAATTAAAAAGTAAAAGTAAGGGGTTGGCGCTTGCCTTGCCAGGGGTCGATCACAATATCGCAAATATTCCTTGAGTCCAGGCACAAGTGGTCCCTGAGCACAACCAGCTCAGAAAAACAAACAAAAAGCGATAGAGCAACCTGTTAGGAAAATGGAAGGCAAATACACTCCTAACATACCTCTTTAATTAGGCTCATAAAGCGGGTCCCAAAGCGCCAAGGTTTGTGTCGATTACACTGTAAGGAACTGACTGTCATCTGGGGAAACTGTTGGACGCCCACAGACACTACATGTACAGCGTCATACATTAAAGCAGCATCAGTCTGAAATCAGAGAACAAAAGAAATTTGGAATAAATACGTGTAAGATCCATGGTAGGCAGTTTGTCATTGGAAACGGATGAGGAAAACAGTTTTTCCTTATTAAGGGAGAAGTAGTATGTCCACAAGCTCTGGTTCTCTTAAATAAGAACTGTAATATTACAACATCACTTTCTATTTGAACGTTTGACCCATTTTCCCTTGGGTCTTGTGATGATGATCTATTTACCCAGTGTTCTAATATCTCTGCTGGAATAGAATATGTTTGAAGACAATCTTTTATTTGTGGTTCCCGGTTATCATATTTTCTATCTCCCTCTCCCCACACATATAATGAATGAAATTACAAAAATTTTTACTAGTTTTGTATGGATACAAAGATAAACAAGTCAACAATTTCCTTGCATAATAAGAAAAAGAAAAATTTGAAAAAACAAAAATTAACTATAAATTCTAGTCTTTTCAACGCAATATTTCAAAAGGTTCAGTTTCAGAAAGGATGCTAGTTTTGAATCTCAATACATGTATTAATCCCTTTTCAAGAAACAAAGCTTAATCCCCTGTACTGTTTTCTTTATGCAAAATCTCCATTTGAATAAAAGTTCATTTTGGCTTCTTAAGTAAAACGAATATGAGTTGTACTGTGCTTGCACCTGCTCAAATGTCTGACCACTTTAGAGGTTGATGAAGAAAAAAAACTGTAAGTCATGACAAACCAGAGGCTAGTGATTCAAGTGCTGTGTTAAATGGACCCTCACATTGTGTTTGACGGATCGATGCCAGGTTCACTACCTAGAGAAAAGGGCTAATACTGACAGAGCCTCTAGCAATGTAGAACTTTGGGCCATCTGCTTGGCATGCTCTGGAATAAAAGCATATATTTCCTCTTCTCATTCACACAATTAGTGAGCTGTGAAATGAATTCCAAAATGAATAGGAACCCTGTAGATTATAGCATTTGCCACAATACAATACAAAATGAGTCCAAACAGTAGCTTTCATGCAAATGGATCCTAAGGAGCTTTACCACATAAAATGGAAGACAGCTAAAGAGCACAATGCAATGACAGAACATAATAATACCATTTTATAGTTCATAAATCTTTGGGAAATATAGTCCAAATTCATAACCTTCGTTTTAGAAATACCAGTTCACTATTTTCACACACTCTGATGGCTACATAGTGAAAACTGAAATTGTGGAATAGACAGGCATACATCAAAAGCATGAGAGTTAGATTGATATTTTCTTTGGTCTTAACATTGGAGAAGCTTTTTCAGATAAAATGCATGTGGCCATAACAATAGCTAATAAGATATATAACACATATTTTCATATTTTAAAAATAATACTGTTAGGAAATGTGTAAGTAAACAATTTCAGACTCCACCAGAATGAAGATTAAAGGCAATTTTACAGTTTGTATATGGATTCTCAAATAAAATACATCTAATTTGAAACCTACTAATTCATGTTTCTGGAATCTTCTTTAAGGGAAATAAGAACAAAGCCTACATAAATTTCTTATTAGAGTAAACAATAAATAATAAAATATAACATATTTGTAAAACAATAAAAACTACATCACAAGATGACACTTTTTAAAATTTTTTATTATACCAACGTAATACATATAATTACAAAGATGTTCATAATTGGTTCTTGGTAATACAGTATTCCAGCACCCATCCCTCCACCACTGCCCCATTCCCACCACCAATTACCCACACCCCCTGCCCACTTCCAGGCTGCCTCAATAGCAGGTGCCCCCTTTCCTCTCTTTCTCTCTCTCTCTTTCTGTCTCTCTGTCTCTGCATCTCTCTCCCTCCTCTTTTTACACATTGCGGCTAGCCCTGCAGACATTTAGGGTTTATCATGTAAGTCTCTTTGTGTATATTCAATGGTGAGTTCTAGTCTGACATTACCATTTCCCACATTTAGTAAAACACTGCTATATATGTATATCCCATTAATGAATGCTATATCTGTATAGCATTCTATATCTGTCCTTTTCCTTCTGACTAATTTCACTCAGCATGATGGTCTCCATGTCCATCCATTTGCAGGTAAATTTCATAATTTTTTCTTTTCTGATAGCTGCAAAGTATTCCACTGTGTAGTTGTACCACCGTTTCTTTTGCCAGTCCACTGTTCTCAGGCACTTAGTTTGTTTACAGGTTCTAGCTATCTTGAATAGCACAGCAGTGAATAAAGAAGTACAGATAGTGTTTCTGCTATGTGTTTTTGGGTGTCCAGGGTATATTCCTAGGAGTGGTACCGCTGGATCAAAGGGGGCTCAATATCTAGTTTTTGGAGGAATGTCCATATTGTTTTCCAAAAGGGCTGGACCAATCGGCACTTCCACCAACAGTGTATGAGAGTCCCTTTTTTCCCTTCATCCACTCCAGCACTTGCTGTTTTGGACATGTGCCAGTCTCTGTGGTGTGAGATGATACCTCATTGTTGCTTGCTCTGGTCTAAATGGTGAATCTCTTTTACTTTTTTTATTTTGGGGGTTACACCCATGATATTCACGGATTACTCCTGACTCTATACTAAGTAATTATCCTTGGCAGTTCTCAGGAGAGCATATCGGATGCCTGGGATCGAACCTTGGTTGATCACATGCAATATAATAATTATTATTACATAATGAATGTCATGAATTTTATTTATTATTTATAATAAATATAAATGCCTTACCTGCTGTGTATAACTCTGGTGACTTAAGCTATTTCCTCAGCATTGAAAGCAAATGTTTTAAAACTTTCTTATTTCCACAGAATTTATATGATTGAAAGCTTACATTAATAAAATTATTAACTTACATTTATACAGTATTTAATGGGTACACATTCACTTGTATCAGTTGTCTTCCCGTTGTTCATCGATTTGCTCAAGCATGCACCAGTAACATCTCCATATGTCCTTTCACATGCTAGTGTAGCCTAAGGTCATCTGCTTGTTCCAGGAACACGTAGAGCCTCAAACCAATCCATCAGGTCATGGGAATGAGGCTTATAACTGTTACTGGTTTTTGGCATATCAAATATGACATGGGTAGCTTGCCAGGCTCTGCTATGTGGGAGAATCATCATTACAGTGTATAAATGTGAAAGATTCTGGGAAGGTCCTGGTCCTAACTTCCATTATTGTCTAAGAATGTTGCGTGGCCATGGAGAGGCCGCATGCTGGCACAGCTGTGGGTCTGGAGTGTCTCTATTCCAGTTGCTGAGTGTGGTGGCTGGGAACTCGCAGACCCACTGCTGTACGGATTGGCCCCACCTGGAGCAGCCCTTTGAGTTCTTGAGGGTGGTAAATAGCTCAGCCAGGCCCTGGCTGATTTCAACATAGCTCCTAGGGTTAGCTCATATGTGCAGGGGTGGGGGGGCACAATGGCTGGACTTGGAGCAGGGATTTGGACTCCTCTTCCCATTACTCCAGCTCCATGTCGGAGTGTGTAGCTGCAAGTTCCCAGCTCCATGGGTACACGTTATCTCTGTACACATTATCTCTTGAAATATTTTTCATCTGCACATTTTCTAGTTGGAAATTTACTGCATTGGAATCAAATAGGATACTGAATTACAAGCAGTTTAGTAACTAGCACACAATAACAGCCTCAATCTATCTAATGCCTATATCCATCTATCTAGTTTTGTATTCATATCCTAATTCCAATTAGACAAATACTTTCAATGATTTTCTAGTTAATAAATATAAAAAAAATCAGTAAGTACTTTGATAAATTACTGTGTTGACAAGCAATAAATAATAACAGTCAAACTTTACTGTAATACAAAAAAATAAAGTCACAAATATGAAATAACTACAAAGTATGGTAGCTAAATATTATGAAGTATTAATTCAGTTAGGAAATGACTAATGTTAATCAATGCCCACCCTCCAAAAACTAAGAAGATCATTTTAAGGTCTTAGGCCTTGTGCTTGCTCCGCCAATCTTCCAAGTGAGGTTACTATCCTGTTTGGTAATCCTGGAGCCTTTTTTGGAAATGGAACTGGATTGCTTCCCATCTGGCTGGTTCCAGTAGCCTCCCCTCCCATCCTCAGAAGTTGTGGCTTGATGCCCCCCCCACATACCCCCTAATAGCTTGACAATGAAACAGCTTGAATCATCAAACATGGCACTGCTCATGTTTATACCTCCCTGTCACTGGTGTCACTGGTTAGAAACAGACAGTGAAGGAAAAGAACCTAATCCTCACCCAAGCCTTCAAAGACTCCTACAGGGGCTAACTACAAATATTCACTCTTTGCACAGGAGGATTGTAGCCGATATAATGAAGGTTATTATATCTCACAATGGGGTCATTAAAACCACTGGGGGTTTACAAAGCTGTTTGTTTACAAGCCAAGCTAATTTTCACTCATGGGGCCTCACCAAATGAGAAAATGAGAAAACTCCAATAAGAAATGACCAAAGTGAAAAGTATAGTAGGTTACATATTTTTTAAAACTAAATGGAAGATCTGAGCAGCAGAATAACATCTCCCGAGGAAAAGATAAAGGAATTCCATAAAGAAATACAACGAACTGCTGGAAAAAAAGAGATTAATTTAAAAAATTCAAAAAGAAATAAATAACACCCAGAGAACTATGGGGTGAGTTTAAGAGGAACTCTATATAAAAATCTTCAGAGTCTCAAAGAGCTAAAAGGCAAATTCTATGAAGAACCATGAGTTAATATAATCATAGATAAGTATTTCCCAGAATTGAGCGTAGGCACCATGTTCCAAGAGTCCAGAAAGGTCCCAGCAAAAATAGAAAATTCTAAGATGTTATCATCAGAATGACAAATGCCAAAAATAGCGACAGAATATTAAAAGCAGTAAGATAAAAAAGAACTTACATACAAAGGAAAGCCATAAGATTCATAGCTGATCTATCAGTCATGATTTTAAGAGCCAGAAGAGAAGGGGGAGGGGTTATAGTAAAAACAAAGAAACAAAAACAAAAAGAAAATGCCCATAAACAAACACCTCACCAATAATACTCCTTACAGATAGAATAGAATTCTTATTCAGATTTGAAGGAACAGATTTGAAGATACAGAGCTTTATGAATAACCAACAGCTTTGGTAATGCAAAGCCTTAAATGCAGCTTTGCAGGGAGTGTTAAATAAATGTCTTTAGAAGACAAACAAACTTTTCAGCACTTTGCCATAAATTATGGCATTCACTAAGTTAATTCCTTTGAAATCATTTTTTGTCTTAATATTATTACGAAGTTACATTGCATGTTATTCTATGCCATACAAATGTGTCTATTTGTTACATGCTAATTCTCACCAAAACAACAACAACAAAAACATATTTTAGACCCATATCCCACAGTCACTGCCAACAACAGTCTACAGGTTCATGGTTGATCTAGGAAGAGATGCAAGGCCAGGGGTTAAAACTCATGAGTACATTGGCTTTTGGCTGAAAACTCTGGGCAGCCCTCAGGAGGAGGGCATACCAAATCCCCACCCTATCAAAGCTCCAGGGACCATATCTACACTACACAACTGCCTACATGCACACAATCAAACTTCTGCTTCATAATTAATCTCTGCAGAGATGCCAAACAGACAAACATTCCAGGTATACCAGTTTTGGGGCTGTAAACTCTTTGGACTTCAAGGAGTGGAAGTGAGCAACCTCCCCATTAACCCATGCTGCCAAAATCTCTGCCAAGATGTTGTAGGCAGGCAGACAGGCGGGCGCCACATGGCAATAAAATTCCTGAAGAAGAGCCGGAGCCACACCTGATTGAAAGCTGGAAACCAAACTTGATAAGACCATATCAACAATAGACCCTGGGGGGAAGGGAAGGCCAGAAGGAATGTGTAAATGACTTCTCTAGGGGAAGGAAAGGCCAAAAGGAATATGTAAATCTCCTGAGGGAGATGAATCAGCCTTCCCGCCCAGGACCCAGCTCAAGGAAGACCCTAGAACATTCCAGTCAAAGAAGACCACTCCCAAAGTCTACTCCCTTGGCAACGGGCCCTAGCAACCGAGGTTGAAGCCCCATATGGGAGTAACTTGGGGAGAAATCTATAAAAGTCGTCCTGACCAATGGACGGCGCGCACATGCTGCCGGGGGTACACATGTTGCCTGCGCCCACATGCTGCCTGAGCACATGTGTTGCCCGCATCTCCCCTCTTGAGATGTGTACTCTCTCTTTTACTCGCTCTCCGGCTTTGGAGTAGCCCTCGTTCTCCCTTGAGCGTGTTACTTTCTCCTTTCTTTCTCTCCCTCCCCCCCTCTCCTAAAACCTCCTTAATAAAATCTATTTTACTTCACTGCTCGTTGACTCCTGAAAATTCTTTTTCTGCGAGAAAGACAAGAACCTTAAGGCAGACCTGGGTAAGGCCTAGGACTGACTTTCCTTTCCTGCAAAGAGCAATTCCTCGCTCCAGCCTGAGTCCCTGGCTCCCGAGAAACCTCGGGTGGTGGGGATTAACTCCCGTGCCTAGAGATCAAGCGGGCATCAGGTGTGGCTTGACGGCCACCTCGTGGGGCTGGTGGGGCTCAGGCCCACGCCGTCAGGGGCTCATCACAGACTTTAACAGTCCTTAGCCTGCCCAGTGGGTCCCGGGTGGCAGAGGCAGCTGGGGGAGAAGCGACCATCTCTCTCTCCTTCCTGCCTCACATAAGTCACCCGTGGGGTCCACCTGCAACAAAGACACACCCACATCCCACAGATGATAACATGTAAACGAAGGTCCAACTTTACAGTTTCTGGACTAGTCTTGGAAGAGGTGCAAACCAAACCAAGCCAATGAAACTTGCTGGCTGAGTTGTACAGATTCTAGAGTTCCTGCAGAGCACAGTTGTTGCTTAGCTGTGCACCTCCAAATTACACAATAAAGACAACCCAGTAGAAGCACACCAAATTAGATATGAAATAGTATTAAGCCACCTATGGTCATAAACAAAAACTATAACACAGAAGGCTTCAACAACGAACAGCTTTGTAAACTCTCAATGGTTGTAATGACCCCATTGTGAGATATAACAATTTCCACAAATTATCTTTTACTTAAGTGTTTTTTGATAATCCCATTAGCCATTTAGTTGTATCAAGCAACATAAAATAAATTAGTTTGTGCCCGCTAAGGGGGCTGGGTGAGAAACAGGACAATGGTCTGGAAAAGGTCACACTGGTGATAGAATTAGTGCTGGAACATCAAATGCTCCAAACAACTGTATTTTGAACAGCTTTATATACCACAGTTTTCACATATAGTTAAAAAACTATAATGAATTGTCAGAAGAAACATATTTTATTTGATATTCCTACAGCAACTTTAGAGAAAAGGAAACTGAATCTTAGCAAAGTAAAAGTAATTCTCTAAAGGATTCACCACCCTGAGAGATGCAATTCAGAAATAAGTCTCAGGCAAATCCTCAGTCCTAGAAATTCTATCCTGACTATCAATAACAAGAATCTAGTGGATACAGAACTTAAAAACAAGTCAGAGAAACAAAACTCAGGAAAGGTTTACAACTTAAGACCACTCTCCACACTCCATGATCATCAACTTCTTGGAAGCCAAATTCCCAATAAAACCATTAAAAAAAAAGAAACTCGTGACTTCATACATTTGACAGTCCTTATATTTTGGTTGTTCTGCTTAATATCTGACAATTACATCCTCAGTGTCTTGAGAATATGCTCTTATCTCATTTTTAAACAAATATCCATTTGGGTATGAAACATCCTTTTTTATTATCTGTATTTCATAGATATCTCTTAAAACTAAGATATATAATGTAAATTTTAAGTTACATTAAAATGTAATATGCCTATAATTTGGTTAAAACAAAGAGGGTGATAAAATTGTAGACTATCATATCCTAAACTTCAAAATGAACAGAAAAATAAGAGTAAAACATGTAAATAATAAGTATAAATGAATCTAAGTAATACAGAGGTAGAAAATCATTGAGTGCTTCCTAAGAGTAGAATGGAGCACAACTTTTCCTTCTAGATAAGGTAGTTAACCTATAAAGATTGTTCGTCAGTCAAAACTTGTTTTAGAAGTGTCCAAACTTGTACAATATAGTCTCACACTTTTCAGTAAATCAAATAATCTTTCTAAAGATAAGATCAAGAAAGCTGCCTTCAAATACATTTTAAATATACATCAATTACCTCACAAATTTATTTCTAGGTTTACATTAAACTTAGTCCAATCCAGGGATATGGATAGAAGAGTGATAAGCACAACTTGCTATAATTGTATTATTGCCACGGAACTATACCTAGGCCCTAACTGGTTTCAAATAAAAGGAGGACTAAATAGATGGTACAGTGGATAACGATCTTGCCTTGTCAGTAGTTGGTCTGGTTTTTGATATGTGGTACAAGACATACATATCCCTTAGCACCATCAGGAGTGTTGAAACAGTAATAAGCCTTGCACAATGCTACGAGTGGTTCCAAAATAGAAATACTGAATAACTGAAGGATTAAGGAAATTATATTTTCAAACAAATAAGTAAAACAACTGATTTAAGATTCTAATTCTATAAATTGTAACATTTTCAAACCTACAAGATCAGGAATAATGATAAACTGTGTGAATAGTTAGAATATGTATTTTGACATACTTGGATTTTATTTATAGAAGAATCTTGTAGTAAGCAGTAATAACCAAGTATACCCATGTTGGGTGGCATACATTTTTTCCTGTATCTGATCACTTCAATAATCTTTATTAAACATTTTGTAAAGCTCTGAAAAATATGTTTTAGTAGTTATAAAATTGTCTTAATTTGTATGATACATCAACAATTTGATGCTACATGAAATCATAAGCAAGAACATTGGTACAAAAAACACTTCTATAATATTCTTAGCCTGAAAAATTCTTAGCCTCAAGAATCCTTCAATAACCTGAAGGAATGGTTTGAGGCTCTATGTGTTCATGGAGCAAGCAGATGCCCTTGGGCTACACTAGCATGTGACAGAACATATGGAGATGTTACTGGTGCCTGCTCGAGCAAATCGATGATGAACGGGAGACAAGTGATACAAGTGATACAAGTGAATATTCTTAGCAAAAATGTTATCACAAATACTTTTCCAAAAATGGAAATATATTGTTTTGGAAATCTCTCGTTACTGCCTTTGAATTTTAACTGGGAAAACATAAAACATAGACTTTAACAATTTCACTATTATGCTAAGAAGTGTTACATCTGTGACAATATTATCCTGCTTTAATACACTTTGACTCCTTGAGAACTTTTTGACCTGGGTTCCAACGAACACATTGTTGTATGTAATAATTCACTATTACTCTTTTAATTAATATTGTATTATACCACTGTGAAATATATGATTACAAAGTTGTTCATGTTTGGGGGTCTTGGTCACACGTGTTCCAGCACCCATCCCTCTACCAGTGCCCATTTCCCATCACCAATGTCCCAGATTCCCTCCCCCTCCCATAGCCTGCCTCTGTGGCAGGTTCTTTATCTCTTCTCTCTTTCTCTTTCTCTCTCTCTTTCTCTCTTCCTTATCTTACATATTGTGGATTGTAATACATACATTTAGAGGCTATCATGTACATCTTTTTGGTTGTATTTAATGCTCAGTTCTAGGTTGGTATTAGCCCTTTTGACAATTATTAGCACATTGTTCCCTTCTCTGTCTTACTTATTAACCTCTGACTCCCACACGTTGTGATAATTTTCACCTTTGACAAAACCTCCTGATCTACGTTCCACGTTCTGCCTGACCTTGGATTTTGGTATCATAATTTGTATATATATATATATATATATATATATATATATATATATATATATTACTTGTATATATGGAATATTATGAACTGTTAGGAAAAATGAAGTTATGAAATTGCCTATAAATGGATGGACATGGAGAGGATCATGTTGAGTAAAATTAGTCAAAGGAAAAAGACAGATATAGAATGACTGCATTTATTTGCATGACATAAATAATTCACTTTTAAATGAAATAAATTTACTGTATAATAATTTACTTTTAAGTGAAGTAAATTTAAGAGTGATTATAGGTTCAAATTTTGTTTTGATCTTTCATTGTTGGGTTCAGAGCTGGTGGTACTCAGGACTTACTTCTTGCTCTACATTCAAGGGTTACTCCTTCTGAGCCTCAGTGCACCACATGTATACAGGGGATTGAATCTGAATGTGCAAGACAAGTGCCCTACCCATTTTCCTATATCTCTGGTCCCATGTTCAAATTTTGATTGTAGTGATGTTTCCTTGATATCACATATGTCAAAACTTATCAAAATGGACAACTGAAATACTGAACTGATGATTAAGCAATTTTATTCCAATATAGCTATAGCTACACAAATTAAAGATGAAAAATTATTTCTGAGAAGACAGTTTATAGATTTCTTTTTATTCTAGAAGTATCTAGAATTCTCCCAAAGTTAAAACCACTGTTCTGGGGCTAGATCTCTAGTATAATGAGTAGAGTATTTGCTTTTGCAGGCCAACCCACCATTCCATATGGTTCCCACAGTGCTACGGGGGACTAATTCCTAAGTACAGAGTCAGGAATAACACCTGAGTATTTCCAGGTGTGACAAAAAAAAAAGCATCAACACTGATCTGTTTTTTCTTTTTACTTTTAAACTCTAGTTTTAATAACACTTTTCTTACATTTTAATTTTCCATTTTAGAACACAAGCATTTGTTGAGTGATACAATTCCCAAAGCCCCTTCACATTATACTACATATTGTCTTTGCCTGTTGTGCATAATTTTTTTTTTCAATAAATGGCGAATTCAACCGAAACATTCATTTAACTTATAAAAGAAATAGGTACTAGGGAGCTCTGACTAGCAATCTCACTTTGCCATCGAGCTAGACTGTATTAGCTCCCAGAGGTACAGTGAACCAAATCTGCCAAGCTTAGACCTGGAAGAACTGTGAGTGCAGCCTCTGTCCCATTTCTAAATGAATTTATAGTAACAGTTCTGTGAACACATTTATCTTTCCATTAAATAAGTGCAGGCAGGTCCCCTTTGAGATCTGAATGCTAGCTGGCAGGTGGCAGATCCATTCCAGAACTCTTATGTCTCAGATTTTGCTCATTCCTGAATCCCCAAGTGAAGTATAGAGCATAACACAAAGAGAAGCATGTCTAATAAATGTAATTTATGTTTATAAATTCTGACTTTTTAATTGACTTGATGCCTTATCTAAAACAATCAGAAATAATTTAATTCCCCTTACCTTGTGTTCTCATTTCATAACTGAAAGAATTTTTTTAAAGAGCATTTGCTATGTAACTTCTTTACTAGAAAAATCACTTTAAAAACAAACTACTTTCAAAACAAATGCAATTATAATCTTCGATTTCAGGATATGAATATTAAGAACGGTGGGGAAGAGATGAATTTTAACATCTGGAGCTCCCTTGCAGAGTCAGCACCAGCTTAAATGGGATGGAGAATCATCCCTCCCTCTTAGCTATGGTGAGGTCACACATGGAAGGGAGCTTAGTGTTCACTCATTCATCTGGCATACTGCACCCAGCCTAGCCCTGCACTGAGCAGGTGTTCTGTGGATATTAGCTGAACAGAGGAGCTGATGAAGAAATGCCCTCAGACCCTGTTGGGGAGCCAATTGTCAGAGACAATTCTCCCAGTTACATTGCAGCTGCCATTATGCTTTCCCTGTTGCCGGCTCTTTGTACTACTCTGAAACAGAGTTCTTTACTAGCAGCTGTGCGGACTACACAGACTGCATGTGATAATGCATTAAAACAGTATGCACAATTCCTGGCACTTAGTGCATAGGCAGGTGTTCGATGATGATGATGATGATGATGATCACCAGAGAGTGGCAATCTCTTTGAAATGGACACCGTCCAAAACAAGGAGCCAGTTTAGAAAGTATAATGTTCCAACTCTTCTGCACCCACTGTTAGCCTAAATGAGGGAACAGGCCTCACGCTGTTTAAGACAGCAAATCAAGGACTGGAAAGGGAGGGAGTAGGAAATAAAAGATCATACAACTTGGTCCCTGCTAATGTGTTATGTACACAATGTCACAATTCCAAGCTTAAAATAATTAAACACACATTACTTGACAGTTTAGAACTTAAGAGTAAATCAAATTGGCAAAATATCATTGTTTGTTGCATTTGGTACTAAAGCTACCCAACATATCAGGTTCACGTTTCTCAAATGATATTATTAAAGGCAAGCCTTACCTTTAATACCAAAATATATATAAACATATATATATATATTTATAAATATATATTTAGTACATATATACAGGTTGGTCATCAGTCTCTTCATACTTAAAAAGAAGGATAAGATATAAGATGTAGGAAGATTTTAAGGTGCATTATGATTTATATTTGCATTAGAAAATTCATATTTCATTCTAATTTCATCTAGATCTTTTATTACAAAGATAATCTTAATTTACTTAAAATTCTCATAATTCTTTATGTTTTGTGTGCCTGAATAATACAATTCTTATTCAACATTCAATTAAATACTAATAAGAAAGCAAATAAAAAAGGGTTGGAGTGATAGCAGAGTGAGCAGAATGTTTGACTTGCACTTTGCTGACACAGGTTTGATCCCCAGCAACTCATATGGTCCCTTCAACTCCAGCAGGAGTGATCCCTTAGCAGAGAGCTAGGATAAACCCTGAAGACTGGTGTGTGTTGGCCTATTCCCAACACACACACACACACACACAATAGACAACACACAAATACAACTGATAAGGAAGATAAATAAATAAAAATTTGTCTTTCCTATGTTCATATGTCTGTGTACATATCCTATACCTGCCTGGACAACTAAAACTACCTATATATTTTGTAGGTAGTATTTTGTCTTATTTTAACTTTATTTTGGCTAAACATTGCAATCACATTAAAACCAATCCTGAGTTAATTTCCCATATTCTGCAGAGAACTCAAATTCTTATATTACTATTTAAAACTATGTACCAATATTTAAATAAGATACCAACAAGGCACCAACTTTTTTTTTTAATTTTTGTTTTCTTTTACATAGTTTTAAAATGGATATGTCAATGTTTCACATGTTTAAGTAACTGGAGAGATTCCTATATTCATATTAATAAAATAATAGGACACTCCAGAAACAAATGAAGTCCTTAAGATGATATTTGACTCTTTGTCTCCACCTGTGTGGTATTCAGCACCTACAAAGGCTAGAAAAAATAGAAATGTAAAGATAAAGAAGTAAGAATAGGAATTGACAGAGTTCAGTCTTACAGCCAAATCAATGGATTTAGGGAAAAAAAAATCAGCTAATAATTGAAGACCAAATGAAGGAGTTAGTACAGGATTATAGTATTTCTGCTATTCTGTAAAGGAATACCCTAGGACAGGATTTGTGTCATGTGTAATTAGCACATTCCTTTGTTTGGTGTTCCTGTGAACATAAGAATCTGAATAAATGTCTTTGTCTTCAGTGCAGTATACCTTGACCATATCTCCTCCCCGCCACCAATCCCAATATAATAACTTTCTAGGGGCTGCAAAAAGAAGAGTGATCCTCATGCCTCCTAAGCAATACTTAGGAGGTCCCTATCTATAAATGAACAAATAAACAGTAACAGTTAATCAAGTATTCTGAATAACAAAAGACACAATAAACTGTGATCCACAGCTCATTTTGACTGAGAACTTTCATTGGATTTTGATACTTACAGTATATAAATTTTTGCCTTTCATTCTTACAAGGAATCTTATTGACTGTCATTTTCCTTAATACTGAACAAGTGAATTTACAATATAGTTTTCCTGTAAGCTTTTAGATCTGTATAAGGTATAAAATTCAGGTTGTGCAATTTTTAAGTGATAAATGTAAGTTTTAGAATATCACTCTTTTGAATTCTTTCCACAAAATTATACATGTACTGTGAATGCTTTCTATATAATTTCCTTTCTCTTATGTATGGCGTATGCGTATATATTAAATTTTATTATATCACCATGAGATATACAAATACAAAATTGTTCATTATTGAATTTCATACAGTGTTCCAGCACCCACACATCCCTCCACCAGTGACACATACACACACATATATGTATATGTATATATATATATACATATATATGACATATATATACATACATACATATACATATATTTAAAATTTACCATTTCTCAAGCAGAAATACCTTTTTGTTTTTACTGGCACACTTTATATCTAGATGCCTTTGAATATTTATATATAAATTAAAAATGCTTAAAAATTTCTCAAACAATATGTCAGAAAAAGCTTTGCTTTTTAAATAAATAATGAAGGGATGGCTGTGAAACAAGTTAAAAATACTTAACAGGTTTCCAATTAAAAGTTTCATTTAACTAATGTAATTATTCTTACCTAATTAAATTTTTTCCCACTAAGATCAACCCATTGAGATATCTCATTTTTTTTAAAATGTTCCATGAACTTCCTTCTAATGTCCATGAACCACACTGTATTGACGGAATTTTTTAATGAACTCTCTAGCAACAATGTGCTAGCCTTAATAATTTAGGCTCTGTTAAATCTTGTGTGTGTTTTTTTTCACTACATTTGGAACTGCTAACAACTAAGAGATAAGGAAGTATCAAGGAAGTATTCTTTGCTAGTCTCCAATATATCCAATTATTATAAAACCTAAAATCCAAATTATGGGGGCCGGAGCATTGGTCCAGCAGGTAGGGCGTTTGCCTTGCAAGTGGCCGGCCCGTGCTGGCCTGGGTTCGATTCCTGGCATCCCATGTGGTCCCCCAAGCATCGCCAGGAGTGATTCCTGAGTGCAGAGCCAGGAGAAACCCCTGAGCATTGCCGGGTGTGACCCCCGCCAAAAAAAAAAGCAAAAAATATTCAAATTATCTTTGTATTTAAAAATTCATATTCACCAATATTACTTATATTAGCCATTTTAATACAATGAATTCAGGTTGATTTTACCTTGCTAACCTACTGATTCTTTCTAATATAAAATTTAGACATTAAAAAGCCAAATTACAATAGAAAATTTTCACAGGAGTTTAAATATTTATTGAAAACAATTCCAAATCCACCCAAAAATTGAAAAGCTAAAGAAGATCTCATACAACTACCTATTAAATTAATTTATAGTTAGTATCTATTTTAAACATAATTTAAAGACCAACAAAATAAGAATAGATAATTGTGGAAATTTTAAACAATGGGTAAATAAACAAATATTAAGAAGTGTTTTTATAGTCTTCTATGTTTACTTTATTATTATGTTTCAAAAATACAAAATAAATGTAAAAATGCTTTATTTTCTTGTATTCTTAATATATTCTATAAATGAAATAGCAGCTTCTCATAGAAATGTGAAAAAGTATAATTTTTATAGAAAGATAACAGAAGTTAGGACTTCAAGTTTGTGTTATTGTCAAATTGTCTTTCTTAGTTTCATTATCTTCCTAACCACAATATTCCACTAGAAGTATATTTCAAAGAATCACAGAGATGAAGTTAGATAAATTAGTAACTGTGTGAAATTAAATATCTTTGAATATGGAATTTTGAAGCAGATAAGTGAAAATCTCAAAAATGTTAGCTGTTGATACAATCAAACTTAAATGATATTCTTTCTGGGGGAAATTATTGATTTAATTACTCGTATTTTATTATTTCTTTGTGTTTGGGGATACACCTGCATTGTTTGGGGTTTATTCATGGAATAGTGCTCAGGGATCACTTCCAACAGGCTTGCAAAATCACATGTGGTACCAGGGATCAAATCCAGATGGTCTACGTGCAAGGTAAGTGCCATTCCTCGTATACTATTGCTCCAACCTTATATTCATATTTTTAAAGTGACCTTCGATCTCACATTGAAGAATTGTTATATCTTCATGACTTTAATTAAGATAATAACTTTCTACTTTCAAAACCCACATCCTCTTTTGTTGTCAAGAGAAAATGTCTTTGCCCATTGTTGGGTCCCATGCCTACCCTTTTCCTACAAGAACACACAGTTTTCCTATCTCTCTCCATTTCATTTTCTATAAATTCCCACCTGCATTTACCATCCAACATTTATAAATTTATTTGTTTTTTTTTTTTTTTGCTTTTTTGGGTCACACCTACGATGCTCAGGGGTTACTCCTGTCTCTGCACTCAGGAATTACTCCTGGCAGTGCTCAGGGGACCATATGGGACACCGAGGATCGAACCTGGGTTGGCTAGGTGCAAGACAAATCCCCTAATGGCTGGACTATCGCTCCAGCCCCACATTTATAAATTTATTAATGTGATATTGCCACCAAATTTAATAATGAGCTAATGTTAATTTAATAACATTTGGAAACTATAAATGATTTAATCCTTTCAGAATTTATGATAGTTGATAGAGCAAAAACAGTATTTGTAATATAGTGTCATATGTAGATAATATGGTAGTATGTAATTTGTTTAGTAGGAAATGGACTATCATGAAGTAAAAGCTTTATGGTATTATTTTTAGACTAATAGTTACTGTATAGTTACTGTCTCTATATAGAGAGCTAACTGAAACTAGAATATTTACTTAGCTAGAACATACATTGATAACAGAAGCAAGTTTTTTTTTCCCCCTTGAATTTAAAATTATGAGGATTACTTTAATGTAAAAAAATCCCAGTTTCTCTCTTAAAATGTATGAATAGCATTGTAGAGCTTTGGGAAGTTGGGACCACTTAACAATAATATGTATTTGAAAATAATTTTCATAATAAAACACCTATGTACTAGTCTTCTGAACTTTCTAACTTTTTATTCTATGTATTTTTTACTATTTTTGTCACTGAAAATTTCATCTGAAAAAATATTACTAATATGCAATTTACCAGGATGTTAGGCATTAAACAATTCTAAAAAATATGATACTTAAAAATATGATACGGCAGAGCCTGGCAAGCTACCCGTGTTGTATTTGATATGCCAAATACCAGTAACAATTATAGACCTCATTCCGAGATGGATTGAGGCTCTTATGTTCCTTGAGCAAGAAGATGCCCTTGGGCTCTACTAGCATGAGACAGGACATATGGAGATGTTACTGGGGCCTGCTCTCGAGCAAATCGATGATGAACGGGAAGACAGTGATACAGTGATGTAATTTGTTGGGAATAGTGCCTCTGACTAAGTTAGTATGTAGTCACCTCTTGAAAGATTTTCCTGTTGATATCAATTGCATCACACGCACAAATACAAAAAGGCTTAGTAAAAAAAAAATGCTGTAAAGAATAATGGGATCTTGGGGCTGGAGAGACAGTAGACCAGATAGTGTGCTGCCCTGCATGTGGTTGACCCAAATTAATCTCTGGCACCAGATCAGTACTTGGAGCTCTGCCAGGAGTAGGCCAATAAGTCATTAGCACCTCCTCAAAATAAACAGGCACACAAACAAACAAGCGAAAAAAGAATAATGGACTCAAAGCCAAATAGTGTTTTTATGACCCTTACCCTTATGATACTTCGAGACAGCCTCTCCTTGCTTCCCTACACCCAATTTAATTCCATGCCCCAATATTTTTCCTTCGCTGGCATTTTTGTTTCTGTAGTATAGGACTATATGTTTAGTAACCTATAATATCTATAATATAAAATGTTTAGCCACCTATAATATAATACCTTTCATTTTTTGTTATATCACAGATTATTAATGATAAAATCTGGTATTTGTATTTCTTTTTCTGCCATCATTTTATTTTAGAAATTATGTAAATTGAAGACATAAATAGTTGAGCAGGAAACTAAAAAGACCAAGATTATCATTCCGAATAAGTCAAGAAATATCTTTGCTGGGATTAGCATTTTAGCTATTGAGCTCTTTTGCTGCATAGATAGAGATCTTTTCTTTTCTTTTCTTTTTTTTCTTTTTGGGCCATACCTGGCAATGCTCAGGGGTTACTCCTGGCTCTACACTCAGGAATTACTCCTGGCGGTGCTCAGGGACCCTGTAGGATGCTAGGGATCGAATCCATGTCAGCCGCATGCAAGGCAAATACCCTATCCGCTGGATTATCGCTCTGGACCTGTATAGATAGAGATCTATACCTCAAAATTTCATTTCTTGACTCAATCTTCTAACACCTGTTGTTCCAAGTACATAAAATCACTACTTCATACATGGCCAAGTGACACAGACTTGATTTATCAGATAAACTAAGTCCTTGAGGGAATTCTTGGAAAAGAATCACTTCTCTTGTACAGGGTATTCTGTGCAGGTGGAGAATTAAGTCAATATAAAAAAAACGGAAGTTGAATTATGAAAGTAAGCTGCTATGGCTTTCTTTGTTTCATTTTATACCACATTATTAAAATAAATATACTTTTATACTTTACAAATAGGAGACAGCTATACTTTATTTTGATATATTTTAAGTAATTTAATATACTTGTTTCCAAAGGCTGTTGAATAATACAGTATTATACTTCAGTTTCCTTAAGGGAAATGTAAATATTTCCATCTTCTCATTACAAATTAAGGTGACTAAAGAGGCATAAATGCAATATAATTAATTTATATATTAAATATAATCAATATACTCGATACATGTTAAGTTAGTGTTTTACAGTTTAAGATCATAAAATTATTGTAGGAAAACAATAAATGCAATATAAAACTTTAGATGAGTGCTAAGATATCGCCACATAGCCATGCAATGTCTATTTATGAAAAGAGAAACAGGGCCACTGTAAGGTAACACAGAAACATACACTGTCTGTTCAAAGTGCATGGATCAAAATTTTGTTTGAATCAACACTATGCTTCCCACTGTGATTTATACAGGTTCATGGATACCCAGCATATGAACTGGTGAAAAAATATAGTGGCGTACTGCTGTGAACATTATTAAGAAAGAAATCAAAGAAATCAAAGATTCCAAAACCAAAGGCAAACTAATACTCTACAAAGACCTTTCAGTCAGTAGGTTAATAGAATGACATCAAAATTAGAAATGACCGATTAAGCTGTATCAGTAAACTCTTGGACATTTTACTTTTTTGAGTATACTAGATGAAACAAATTATAAATCAAAAAACCAGGACATAAAGACTGCATTACAACATTTTTTCCTACTGGAAACCTATGTTATTCAGGAAATTAATTCAAAGTTGACAAAGAGCAGGAGTTGAGGTGATGATACTTTACACAAGAGGAATAGATAGTTTGATTATCTTCACCCGCTGTATTTGACAACTGAACAACTGTAGTCAAAAAGGAAACTAATGTATAGCAGGAACTCAAAGGAAAGTCAAAGGAATAGCTATTCCATAGAAAAAATTAGCAGCAAGACAATTGAAATATCTTAAAGGACACAATGAGAATGATCACCTGAGAAAATAAAAGTAATGTAAGAATTGGTGAGACAATAAAATATAGCTTAGCATAGTCTTTATTAATTAAAAAATAAATAATCTTTCAACAAAAAATATTAAAATTAAGACATTTAAATTCCTTGGATTCTATTAGGGGTTTCATATTTTGGAGTCTTATAAAATATACACTGAATCAAATATACTGAAGTGCCAAGACATACTCAAAGAAACCACGGTGCAAGGCTATGACTACTGTACGAACTCCTGGTCCCTCTAAACTCTGATTACCATATATTTCTTATAAAATATACACTGAATCAAATATACTGAAGTGCCAAGACATACTCAAGAAACCACGGTGCAAGGCTATGACTACTGTACGAACTCCTGGTCTTCTAAACCTGATTATCATATATTTCTTTTATAACATTGTTTTTAATCCTCAACCCTTGCATAAAAATGATTGCTACATATACCAACATTTATTGTTCTGTGCCAAATATCAACATATTTTATATGTAAATACTAACACTCACTTTTGCTCTCCGAAAACTGGTGAATGGTGATACAAAATCTATCATGTAAAGTAATAAGAACAATTATTCTTTGAAGTCAATTGAGCTATAAGAACTAATCCTGAGCAAGTATTGAGTGAAGTCTACTACAGTATGTAAAACCAGATAATAAATACATCATTTACCATGTAATAGTATAGGACAAGTTTCAACGATCCTCAGTTAATACTTTTTTATCAATAAGGAAGCAAATATTTTGCAAGCAAATCAATACATTCAAATATCACTTTTGGTTTTAAATTTCATTTTTAACTATGTTTTAAATAATTGTTTTTGGTAGGTTCTGCTGGGCTCTAAGCAGCTAGTGTTGGGCCTGGCACTTTATGCCTTAAGACCCTGGGGGAAAGTTACCCAAAGTGGGCTCTGTTCTCAGGACAATGGAGCTTCTGGATGCTCAAGAGTTTACATCTACATGAAAGATATCTGTGCTTATCCAATGGGAGATTGGCAGGCAAATGATTTACATCTTAGGTGAGGCAGGGGATGTGCCCGGTCTTCTGATTAAGGAATATATAAATCAATGATTTTTACCTTGCAAATGTTACCTTGCAAATGCTAAATCTGTGATTGTCTGATTGTCTGTTGCAATGTCCTAGGACCTTGGAAATGTCATGTGATTTGGGCTCGTACACGGCTTGTCAAAAAACCCAGCCTACAAGAACCCTGCAGAGACCACCCTTCAGAGGAGAGTATTTCAAGCCAAGAATGTTTGAGCCACAGACACAGATACACCGCAGAGCAGAAAACAACTTTCCCTATTGAAACTCCTGCATTCCATGGACCACGAGAGCGACTCGCGGACCGGAGTCCACCATCCCGATGGAGCCTCAGAAGAACCCAGAGAAACCCCCACACCATGCTGGCAGCGATCTTCACCATCCATACTCCGAAGCTCTTAAGATCTCCACCCAAGAGATTAAGCCAGTCTCCAGCCCGGCTTTTCAGAAACCCAGCTTACAAGGACCCCACCCACAGAGACCCACCATTCAAAGGGAGAGTATTTCAAGACCAGGACAGCGGCCACGTGATTTACCCTCCAAATTACCATGAATATTCTACCCACCCTCTGAGAGAGCCCCACAAGTTAATGAGAGTATAGCGCCGCGACAGCAGAGCCTGGCAAGCTGTTCGATGTGTGTTCGATATGCCAAAACCAGTAACAAAAATGTTTATTTTCCTGACCCTAAAAGAGCCCTTAATGCAGCAGTAGTAAGAAAGGCGAACAAGCAGTGCCTGGTAAAATTTCTCGGCCAACCTAGGCTACCAAAATGAAGAAGGACTAAAATGACTGTCTGTACTTTTAATGCACATACCCTGGCATCGGAAGCATATATCAAAGATCTGGTGGCGCAAAGGAAAAAGATCAAGTAAGCATCATTGGTCTGACTGAGATGAGGAGGCGCCAGTCACATCACTCTATATTTGACACTGGAGAAGAATTGTTCCTTGGAACATGCGATGAAAGAGGCGTCGGTGGAGTTGGTGTCCTTGTCAACAAAGAACATGGCCGTCAACATTGATTCATTTGAATGCCTAACAAACCGGATAGAATGATTACACTTGAAGAGATGTGGCCCACTGCCAGCAATTTCTATCTTCATTGTCTACGCACCAACATCCACATACAAGGAAGATAAAATTGAGGAAATTCTACATGGAACTGGAGTTGTATACAAACTATCATACCTTCTACGAGATCATAGTTGGTGATTTTAATGTCAAGATAGGACCGAGATGATCAGCCAAAAGAACTCCACATCGGGACCCATGGCCTAATGGACTGAACAGGGTGAGAGACTCTCATAGTTCATCATGTCCACCAAGGCCATTCATGGGAACTCACAGTTCCAGAAGTCTGAAGCAAAATGTTGGACATGGGAATCTCCTGGTGGACAGTTCCACAATGAAATTGACCACATCATCTTCAATCGATGGTTCTGTCTGACCCGATGTTGCTTGTCGCCCCCAAATTCCAAACCCGATGGGGACCACCGCCTCCTGCGTGCAAAATTCTACTTCCCGCAACAGGGGAGAAAAGGCTGCAAAGTTTAAGAAGAGAACTCCCAGAAAGACCACCTAATGGGAACTCTTTGGCACCATTGCAGCAACATGGGGAAGATACCATCATTGACGACATCAATGAAGAATACAACCGACTGGTTCAGCACATCTATTATTGTGCGAAGAATACCGAGAGAGAGAAAGAGCACAAAAAGGACGGCTTGTCTTCAGAAACTCTCGAGCTCATTTGCCAACTTGGCAAGGCAACGAGCCTCAGGCGACCAAATGCTAATATCCAAGCTTGCAAAGCTGTGCGAGAAGCAATAAAGGGGAAGACCTCAAAGACAAAAGAGCAGAAATACAAGAAGATGCAGCAGAAGCCGGGAAAAGCATTCGCACCAAAAGCCTGTCCTTCGTCAACTCTAAGACCAAGATGACTGCCCTCTGATGCGCTGATGGATCTATCACATCTTCCAGAAAGGCAATGGAGAAGATTATCCATGACTTCTACTCAGATCTCTTTGATAACCACGTCCACCTGCCCACATACCAAATTACACAGGATGGATATGTCATTCTCAACATTCTCCCTTCTGAAATCTGACATGCCATTTCATCAGTAAAGAAGGGAACAGAACCAGGCCCAAAAGTCAGACCAGAACACCTGAAGAATCTGCCTTCAGTACTCATCAATACACTAGCTCGGCTCTTCATATGCTACCTGTCCGAATGCAAGATACCCTCCCAATGGAAAACCAGCAGGACAGTTCTACTGTTCAAGAAAGGAGACATTCATGACATTAGCAACTATCGCCCCCATCTGCCTGTTGTTGGTCATCTACCAGCTGTTCACTCGAGACATCCTGAACAGGATTGGCAGAACACTAGAGAAGGACAACCTTGCGAGCAAGCTGGCTTCTGGAAAGGATTCAGCACAATCGACCATATCCACACAGTAACCAAGCTCATTGAAGTTTGTAGGGAGTACAAGATGCCACTCTGTCTTACTCTCATTGATTTAAAGAGCCTTTGGTTCTGTGGAGACTGAAGCGGTCATCAAAGCCTTAGCCAAACAGGGCTTCAAACCCAATACATCAAGATCCTTCGTGAGCTGTATAACAGATTCACCACCAGGATCTCACCATTCTACAAGGAAGTGATCATTGATGTCAAAAGAAGGGTTCGGCAGGGTATCATTTGGTGAAATGATGCCATTTCACCAAACCTCTTCAGTGCCATCCTCGAGAACATCATGCAACAATTAGAATGGGAAGGAATGGGAGTGAAGATAGATGGTCAACAACTACACCACTTTCACTTCGATGATGACATCATTCTAATAACACCAAACATTAGAGCCAAATCTTCAAAGGTGAAACATCACTAACAAAGCAACTAGAAGAAAAGATAAACATATGGGACTACATGAGACTAAAAAGCTTCTGCACCTCAAAAGAAACAGTGACTAAGATACAAAAGCAGTCCACAGAATGGGAAAGAATATTCACCCAATACCCATCTGATAAGGGGTTAATATCCAGGATATATCAGGCACTGGTAGAACTTTACAAGAAGAAAACAAACAACCCCATCAAAAAATGGGGGGAGAAGAAACAAACAGAAACTTCAGCAAGGAAGAAATTCAAATGGCCAAAAAACATATGAAAAAATGCTCATCATCACTAATCATCAGAGAGATGCAAATCAAAACAACAATGAGATACCACTTTACACCCACAGAGACTGGCACATATTCAAAAGAGCAAGAACAACAAGTGCTGGCGTGGATGTGGGGAAAAGGGGACACTCATCCATTGTTGGTGGGAATGCCTGCTGGTACAACCTTTCTGGAAAACAATATGGACATTCCTCCAAAGACTAGAAATTGAACTCCCATTTGACCCAGCCATACCACTCCTGGGAATCTACTCTGGGAAACTAAAAATACGCGAGCGGAAACACCATCCCTACTTTTATGTTCATAGCAGCATTATTCACAATAGCCAGAATCTGGAAGCAACCAGAGTGCCCGAAAATCGATGACTGGATAAAAAGCTTTGGTACATCTACACAATGGAATACTATGCAGCTGTTAGGAAAAATTAAGTTATAAAATTTGCCTATAAATAGATGGACATGGTGATTATGTTGAGCGAAATTAGCCAGAAGGAGAGAGAGACAGATACAGAATGACTGCATTTATCTGCATAACATAAATATATATGTACATATTAGGAAAACCAATATCCAAGGTCAAGTGAAACATATATCAGGAGGTCTTGTCAAAGGTGGAAATTATCACAAACATGTGGGAGTCAGAGGCTAGGTAAGACAGAAAATGGAACATGTGCTAACAACTGTCAAGGGTACTAATGCCAACCTAGATCTGAGCATTAAGTAGAGGCAAAAAGATACACATGACAACCCTTTAATGTATGTTCTGTAATCCATAGTTTGGAGGGGAAAGGAAAAGAGAAAGAGAGAGAAACGGAAAGAAATAAAGAACCTGCCATGGAGGGAGGGCTGGGGGAGGGGGAGGAACCGGGGCGTTGGTGGTGGGAGATTGGCACTGGTGGCGGGATGGGTGCTGGAACACTGTATGACCAAAAACCCAAATATGAACTTTTAATTGTATATCTTTGTAATTGTAAAAAATAAAAATTGGAAAAA